>VZRX01019865.1:110789-154835 GCA_013398075.1 Notiomystis cincta
GAGGATGAATTTTGGTAAATGAGCTGAAAATACTTTAGGGAGAGAATTAAAATAGAATAGTACATGTTAGTGTCCTAACAAATAATGTTTTTATGGTCAGCAATGACCATGGGTGTCTGGTATCTTTTACAAACAGAACATACTGCTTCTTTCAAATTCACTGTTAGATTTCACTAGACGACATGATCCCTTTTTCTTGCCTTTAAATCACTAAAATCAAAGTTTTCTCAGTAATTTTATTCCACGTGCCAGTGCTGTTGGCAAATATTATTTCTGGCCCTACAGTGCTGTCATGTCCTGGTATCAACTGTGAAGTGCAGCAAGGTGAACATGAGTGCAGGCACTGCTTTGCACAGGGATGTGTTGGGCCCTGGCTCTGCATCTGCTGCCTTGTGAACTTGCAGTGACGAGCTGGAAAATGAGCAGATTCTTGCTAAGCTTGTAAATAAAAGATGGAGGGTGGCCACTAAGTTTCAGGAGGAAAAAACTCTTCTGTGTTGGGCTTCCCCTCGTTGTTCTGGCTGTTTCTCAGGAATCATTGTAGGCCTAGAAGCAAGAATTTCTTGACAAAACTGGGGAAAGTCAACCAAATCAATAATGTAGGGGTTTTAGGGGAAAAAATAACAAAAGATGAACTAAAGCTCCATGTTTGAGCTTACTGGTTGATAGAGACAGAGGTTCAGCATGTTTAACTCAGCCTTGCAGTTCCACCAAAGACAAGGAAACCTTCAGCCCCACAACTAATTTATTGAGGGCTAGTCAAAAGAGTCTTTCTTTTTAATCTTCCATTGGACAATATTCAGTGGTGTTGATTTGCAACACCAAGACAAATGGTAAAATGTTAAAAGTTATGAAAATGCCATGCCCACATCTTGTGCTACAATAATTTGTCACCCAAACTATAGGAGACCCAAGGTAATGAGAACATTGATTGCATTAGGGTTGATTTAGGTTTATGTGTGGGAGTTGTACTGCTTATAAAATCTCACCACACTTTAGGCATTAAACCCGCCTGATTCTTTTTCTGAAATCTTCCACTCCTGACCTGGATTATTTCATCTGCTACACACAAGTGCTAAAGTGGAAATTGATAAACCTGTTGGGCTGTAGTGTGGAGTGAGGTTTTTACTGTCCTAGTTTTGTTTTCCAGATGACAAACTAATTCTTCTAAGCAATGGGATTCTTCAGTTACACCAATAATTCAGCACTTCTGCATGACAAAATTTGAACACAGATGTGGCCCGTATGTACTCAGTCCCTGTACCCTGTTTTCAGCAATTTCAGAAAAACTAGTGGGTTTTGAACTTGCAGAATTTGCTTATATTTCTGGAAACTTTATAAATTGCCACCCTTTCCTGTGAGCTTTGAACTCTAAGGGACTTAGGTTTATCAAAAATTTCACTGATTTTTTGTTTGTTTGTTTGTTTGTTTGTTTCTGCTTGAAATGCAGGTGTTTTAAAATGCACAACATCTCTCACATAATAACTTTGTGCAAAGACGTTTCCTGGCTATAACAGCTCTATTTAATATTGTGACAACACAAAGCACTTCCATAGGTTATTGCAGGCAGAGTTTTCAAAGCTCTTTAAAGTACTAATGAATTAAGCTTATGAGGTACGTAAGCCCTGTAAAGAGCTCGGTGTAATTAGTTAATGTTTTTGTGAGCAGCACATTAAGAAGAATAACTTTGTAGCTGTCAGTTTTACAGGAACTTTAATTAAGCTTGTTAATAAAGCAATTACCTGAACATGACGATGACTGTACTTAACTAGTCAGAAAATGAAAATTAGGATGATCTTAAATTACAAAACATACCACCTCAATGACTAATGGTCCCTTCAAAGATGGAAAGGTACATTGGCATAATTATTATGTTTCTAATTAGGTACATTGTTGTTCTGCAAATTTTAATTTAATCATTGTGAACTAATTAAGCCCATGATCATGTCTCTTTATGTTTGAAAATGTAAAAATCACATTCTGTTGTCATAACATTAGGTAATAAATTTGATATTAAGGGATGTACAAGAGAAAAAATTTTCAACAATCTTGAAACAGAAGAAAAAATAACAACTGAAATAATGAGACACTATTAGTTAAATGTGTGCAATGTTGAAGGCTGCTACATTTAATTAGGAGAGATATGTATTCAGAAGCACAATTAGAAAATACTTGTTAAAGTGTCTAACTGGTGAGTACTCAGTGCAATGTGGTTTGGGTTTCCATAATCCAACTCTTGCCTGGATTACCTGTCCTTGAGCTCTGGGATGCTGCTCTTCAGCTTTGGTTTTGCAGAGCTTTTCCTCTCTGTGGTTTGGCTGAGGGGTGGCCTGGCCTCTCCTGATGGAAAACAAAATATTCAGCAAAGGCTGAGCGAGTGTTAAGGCTTCTTGTGTCCCCAGGTAGATGAAGAGTTGGATTAAATTCTCTGGTAACTTTTAGCTTTGGTCTGGTTTTGTAAGGGAAAATTAGGGAAATAAGAGAGGAGGTGGGAGAAAGTGAAACATAATAGGATATTATTAAAGAATTCCATGGGGAAGAAAATCAAGTCATCCTTATGCATCTGCTCTCTGTTTACATTTTAAAGATTGTTGGTTATTCTTTCATATACCTCTTTGTGGAAATTGATAGATTTTATGTGACCATTTTGAATGACTTTTCTACAGGAAAAAATGTTTTACAGCATTGTAACTATTCTTATATAATTACATATAAATAACTATTCTTATATATGCTTATTTTAGTAGCAGATTTTCAGCATTCATCCCTATTTCGTGATTTGACTCAGTGCTGCAGGGGAGGTTCCTAACTGCAGCAATTCATCTGACACGAGGCTCTGAGCACTGTTGACTTTACTGTCCCAAATAACCACTGGGAAACTGCAGAGGACAGTGGGAGAGCTACAGCTGGCCTGAGGTTGAGTACCTTTGTAAATCCCTCCTTTGATTCTGGCACATCTGGCTGCTGCATTCCCACGAGGCAGATGTTCCCTCAGCCTGTGCTCTGGGCCAGAGAGGCTCGAGTTGTGTAATCCAAAAGCTGTGTGAAGCTGTTATTGCATAATCAGCTCCTAAATAATAAATTCTGTCTCTCGCAAGGAAAAACACGCGAAGCTCTGTGCTGTGCATCCACGGCTGCACAGTTTATTTGGCTTGAAGCATGAGGTGAGCAATGCTTTTTGATCAAGTGCTGTGTATCCTAAAGACATCCTGTTGTTTATATGGTGGTTTTCTCTGCATGGTCTCTAGGAATGAGCAGAAAATTGGGAGTAAGGTAGATCTGTAATTCTTCTGTACCTTGTAATCCATGGCAGTGTCTTAAGATAGTGAAGTGTAAAGGGCATTTTTGCATATGCTTGAAGAATGCCATTTCTCTTTTGGTCAATTAATATGCTTTCAAAATGGCTTTCTGCCTCCTGCAGTCTTTCCAGGGATGCCTCATAGGGGTGTCTTGGCCACAAATTAACAATCCAGGACAGAGATCTGTGCTTTCCCCTGGCTGGGGTAACCTTTGTTAAATTCTGAGGGAGCTAGGAAATACCACTTTTGAACTCTGCTCACATAATCATTCAATTCTGCAAATTCCTGAGCTTCCTTTCAAATCCCATTTAGTTCAGTGTTGAAGTGAAGAAGCCTTTGCTTTTCAGTGGTGTCAGATAGTAAATTCAAAATCCCAAACAATGCTCTACCAATTTTACATCCTAACCAGGAAAAAAATAGCCCTGCACAACCACTCATCTGTGCACTGCGGCTGCTTCTGTGACAGCTCCCCAGCTAAAGCCCATGAATATATACATGTTTGCAAGGATTTTTACCTGACATAATATGAATTGTGAGAACAGCCAAAATAGAGGGTTCTGCAGTGACTCAACAGATAGAGGGGGAAAGCGAAGAGCTCTGGGCAATTTTTACAGAGTAAGGGCTGCTTTGTCAGGTTGCCAGGTTTGAGATTCTGTGAATTAATGAGAAATTGCTGGGGCCCAGGACATGATGTTCTTTCAGAGACTGCTTGTTGCTATCCCTTTAGTCTTTGGAGGAAGAGCCTTCATGAACAGAGTTCTGCAAACACAGACTGTGGGAAAAAAATAGAGACAAAAATGAACAAAGTAAGGAAAACCAACAAACAACTAGGGGGATTTTAATTCCTTAAATAAACCTCTTACAAAGAAGATACTGATCCTTTTTGTTGGAAACTGGCTACTTAACACTCTAGCAAAATCCTTGGTCAGTGCTGGAAGAGGGTGGGGGTTGCTTTGGTGGTCTGAAGCCTGCTGCTGAAGCCTGGTGGTCTCCTGGCTCCTGCACAAAAGCAGGACAGAGAAACACTGGAGGCATTCTGGGGACAGATTAAGGTAGATCACAACCTGACTTTGCTTTTCCTTTCTGTAATCTCTTTTAAGAGAGATTACTTAAAATTTCCACGGCTTTAATTTGTGCTGGGGTCAGTGAGCAAAAAGGCCCTGGCAATCCAAAATTTTTCCAAAGTTGTGTGTCCAAGTTTTAGCAACTCTAAGCAAGCTGGTCTAATTGGGGTATGGTGATGTTTATCTTCTTTCTCCAACCTTGCCTAGCAGGGAAAAGATATTTTTAGTTTGTTTTTCCATGTTCTAACGTTTCTCAGTCCGGAACGATTTAGCTTTGCACAGACTGGGTTCTTTGTGATTAACATATTGTGTCAGTTTCTAAATCCATATTTTCTCTTTAATTCCTGAATCTCTTATTTGCCGTATTAAGGCTTGTCAGAGTTGAATGTTTTAATTATCAAGTCAAGCCTAAAGACTCTGGAGGAGATTACAATTAAATGTCTCTATTAGGTGGGTTGCTGCAAGTGGTAATTCTTCCTTCATATTATTTGGGTAACTTGACTATAGAGAAAAAACTGCTCTTAAGTGCCTAAAAAATCCTTCTCAATATACAGCTGCAGTAGTGATGTACAAATACCCTGTAGTATGAGAACCTGTGCAGAATAAAACAACCTCAGGTTTCCAACCCAACCCACACCCCCCATGGCTGAGTGACAGGGAGAGGTGAAGCTTCAGCAGCAGAAAGCTGCTCTGCTTCTCTCACATCCAACTCCCTGAAATTCTGGACAAGCCCATTTTCCCAAATCTCTCAGATAATACTCAGAGCTCTCTAAAGCAACTGAATGTGCTCATCTTTCAGTGCTGCAGAAGTGCAGAGTTTTGGGTTGGTTGTCTTGAGTTTCACACAGCACAATAAACCCTAAATAAATTACAAAAAAAAAAGTCGACTCTTTTGGCAGTTTTATGCTTTTTTCTGTCATGATCATTTACATTGACCAGATTTCATTGATAGGATTAATTTAAATGTATCTTCCTTAAATAGATTAGATTCATGTTTACTCACTAAGTGTCTCTAGGCCCTAATTAGACCTGCAGCTCCTCATATTTTCATGTCAGTTGTTACAGGAACCCAATGAAAGGACGGGGAGGATGGAGTGTGGGGGTGAGTCATACATGTCTAAAATATCTTGGCCAAGGTATCCACAAACAACAATATTTGGGGATTTTGTTATGGCAATTTCTAGCATACTAAAATAATTTTAATATAGATTTATGTTTCATTCTGGTTTTGGTGTTTTGTGGTTTTGTTTTTTTTCTTTAAAGGGAAGGAAATGACTCATTGACTTTCTTTACATGGCAAGGGTTAATGCTGAAGAAGGGCAGCTTCTTGCAGAGAGTTTGATCCCTATACTTTTCTGATTTGCCCACATATGCTTTATTCAGAAGGATGAAATAATCTTTAGAACATCACTTATTTTTCCCCTTCCTGTTTATGAATTTCTGCAGTGTTGAAGACAGTGTTTTTATTTAGGCACCCAGGTAAGTGCTGCCAATAATTAGAAGTCTGAATATGTAACACTCCTGCTGTTGGCTGCTCATTATTCCAAAAAAACTCAGAAAAACAATGTTTTTCTAGGGAACATGTTTAAATATATGTGTTGAAGTCTTACTGAATTAAATAAGACTGAATCTTATTAGCATCTTGAAAAAAAACACAGTTTTGTGCCTGTTTTAGGCTGGAAGATGTAGGCCTGTCAGCTGTATTTTACACAGTAAATGAACATCTTGTTTAGAACAACAATTCTCTAGGTTGTCCAAAAGTTTATGGTTTTTCCTGATATTGGTTATTTTGTGGCTGAATTTTTTGGTTTGGAGTTGTTTTTTTTGTTCTGGTGTGGGGGGGAGTTGTGTATTTTTAATTCTCATTACAACATTATATTAGATTTATAAAAAGTATTTGTTGATGAAACATAGCACCAACAGTGACTTGCTTGGGCACATTACCTCAAAGGAGGGAGCACTAGATGCTGTTAAATAAAAACAGAACTTGGGCCTTTTTCTTTTCATGTGCTTTGAAGGAGCCAGCACTGAGTGACAGAAGACAATGTTCTTATTAATAAGCTTCTACATTAAAATTACAGCAGGAGCCCAGGGAGAAGGAAGCAGCAGTGAGTCAACTGTGACTTGTGTACTTTGAGTTACTGTGTCAGTAATGATGGATGGAGCAAACAATAAAATTTGACCTGTCAGGTTCTGCTTCTGAGGCTATAAGCCTTAAGGCATTTGTAATTGGCTTCAGCCAGTATGTTAATGTAGGTGGTTTGAAAAATTAGATTATTTGGATGATACAGACTGGTTTGCATTTTTAGTATTCAAAAGAAAAGACCTAAAACTCAAAGGACTGAAGTCATAAGGCTTATTCTTTGTAAGCTGCCTGTTGTCCCTGTATAATAGAGCAGGCAGAGGAGTAGTTTTCAGATGAGATGTTAACAGTGTGTAGAATATGAGTTATTTTAAATGATTTTGTAGGGCATAATTCTTAAACAGTGTGTGGGAGGTGCAATCCACATAGTTTCCATTACACACATAAATCTCATTATTATCTTCTTTATATTCTACATCATGCTCAAATGTGCCCCTGTAGTATAACAGGACTAGAAAACACTTCTTGGGGTTGACATTACTCAGTGATTTGTCAGTGTGGCATGAAGTGCTTAAGTGAACACATTTCTCATAGCTGAAAAAATCTGTGCAGTGTAGATGCCCAACTAAAGTGGGTTTTAAATAGCTGTGCACAAAGTAATTCTATCATATTAAATATGTTCAGTTGGTGTTAGAAAGAGATCACATTGATATTATACATGTGATATTGAGGAGATATTGTGATAGTTGTTGCAAGTAGAATGATGTGCATATTTTTCAGTGAAAGCATTTTATAGCTTAATGTCAGTCTGAGCTCCCAGAGTTTTCATCAAAATCAGTGTTCTGAACTTGCACTGAATCTAAGGCAAAATTCAGAGAGAAATGTCTCTTCACCCTCAGAATGTCTGTACCTGAGTCTGGAAATCAGCTGAGAACCTGCCCATTGATAACTTGCATGTTGACAGTTCTTCCTGAGGAGAGGGAGAGTGGGTTTGGGGGGATTTATGGGGTCTTTTTGCTTTGGTTTTGTTTTGTTTGTTGGGGTTTTGTTAAAGTGAAGTGGTGGAGGTGGGACAGAGTGCTCCAAATCATCAGAAGGTGGGGTCATACAGATTCCTTTTTGGTAGTTCTGCAAGGATTGGGCCATTTCTAGAGGGATTTTTCTTTTCCCTTCAAGGGCTATTCAGATCCTCTTCTCCATTTTCCTCTCCCCATACCTCCATGTACTCTGCTTTAAAGTGTTTACTCCTTCCAAGGAAAGGAAATTGCAGGAGGAAGCTTTGATTGTGGAGAGCACCTGGGAGCATTGCAGAGGATGTAGAAGGTGGTTCTGGACTGATGGTCTTAGGGGAGGATGTGTGGGAAGGAGAAAAAACAATGTTGAGAATATTACAGGGGAAGGGAAAGACATAGGGAACATGAATTCATAAAAAAAATTTACTCTATTTCACTCTTTGCAGAAAAACATTAACTGGGCCTGTGCCCAGTCACTGGCCATTAGATGATACAAGCAGCAATTTTTGACTCACTGAGGGTTTTACTACACAAAAGAGAAGCAGAGAGCTCAACTAGCTGTATTCCCTTCATCCAGCATATTTTCATCATAAATAGAGGAGAGCAGAGAAGACAATTTAAAATACGTGTTGTCATACTTTTTAATTTTTATTTCAACATGCTTTAGACTGTTCTCCAATGATCTATAATCTTATTTTACCCATTTTAATGTGTTACAGATAGAAATAAGTGTGTAAGAAGAAAGAATGTTTTATTTTTTAATGTGATCCTTCTAGTTTGCTGTAATGTAATCCTAGTAAAAGCAGATTCTGCTGTAAATATACTTTTATAATTTTTAAGATAAATAGGTATATGTTTTGTTATATGTGTTTGAGACTGGCAGATATTTTATTAATGCAAGTTATGCCTTCATTGTTGTTACCTGTTCAAACTGAGAAAAGAATGTGAAGTGGGTCATTTTGGGTCTAGCTGGCTGTACTCACTTTTTCTTGCAGGAGATCTTGATGAAAAGGTAGAGAAATAAAGGAGAGAGAAAAGTTTCTGAGTTTAGTTTTCAGCAGTGCTGGTTGTGAGATCTCAGTATGAATTTCTGCAGCTGGATAGAGCAGATATATCAAAAGAGTTATGGTAACCTGCATTGTCAGGTAAAAACCCCAACTTCTTAAAAATGAGTGAGATGCAGGAAAAAGGGGACCAAAAAGAAAAGTTTCTTTAGGTATCACAGGGAGGGTAAAGAGCCTTTAGGAAGTTCAGCAGATGAATGGGGATGGTGGTGGTGGCTTTCTTCAGTGAGTGATGTTGACACAGCAGTTCATCTGCATTGCATGATGAGAATGAGCTTTAAAATGTAATATTCTATTATTAATAGAAGAGCAGAGGCTTTCAGAGGGGAGATGGCAATGTTGTTCCAGCTGTCTCTTCCAATTCCTGTGTAGGATAGAAAAGACAGGAAAACCTTGTAGGATGCAGCTCTAATCTGGGTTTCTGCCCAGCCTGGCAGAGTTAATCCTGCAGGACCTCTGCAAATAGTTCTCATGTCCTGGGGCAGTACATGGCAGCAGCACACAAATTCTCCCTGCTGGATTGTCTCTCCTGCAAATTTATCCACCCCTGCCTGAGCTCTTGGGGGTGAACTGAAAGTGCTGATGGGGCTCAATCAGCAGGGGAATATTTCTGTCCTATTCTTGCGTGTCTGTCTGCAGCTGTGCACCACATGGCTCTTGATATCTGCAGTCTTAATATTTTGTGTTGAGACAGAATTCCTTTTCCTGCAGACATATAATCACATCATGTAATGCATCTTGTCTGCCACCATGTACTATTTGGCTTTAGGTGACTCTTCAGGGTTTATTTTTCCCTACTGTGCATGGGCTAACTGAAGTGATAGGTAAGTCCCAGCTCACTGGAGAGCTGCAATCTGGCTATTTTTAGTTAGTCAGTAGCTGTCCTTCTCCCACATGTGATAAAGCACATCCTTCTCACGCCTCCCTGGATTAGAATGGCACAGCATAATGTCTGTAAAAACCTGGTTTGGCTGCAAATATGCTGGAGTAGCTCTCTCTCTCTCCATCAAGCTTAAGGTAGAGATCAGATCTGAAGACCTGAAGCCCACAGTTGGATTTCCAGTAGCAGATCCAAACAAAATTACCTTTAAGCAGCCCCCTGTGGAGTGTGGGATGCTCTCCCTTCACATTGCAGCTCCCTTTGGGGGCTGGGGCAGTGCTCAGCACCTTGAATTTGGGCAAGTGCAGGTGCCAAGTGCTTTGCTGTGAGGAGATATCCAAGGATGGAGGAGATCTTTATGTTTTTATAGCCAACAGTAGCACAAGGGAGTGAGAGGATCCTCCAGTGAAATAAATAGAATATTAAAAGAAAATATTAGAACTATTAGTGTACCCAAATATTTTAAACCTCAAATAAGTGTATAATCACAAACCAGTGGTGTCCTCAAACCTGTACTCACGTTGTGATATAAGGGGTACTGTACTTGCACCTTTTGGGTAAGGTTCAGTGCATAAACAACTTCAGTGCATAAATAAAGACTTCTTGACCCAGGTCATAATCAACAGCCAGTTCTTGGGTTTTGTGGAGCACTTTTTGACTTTGACCTAATTCTAATAGACTTGTAAAGGGAAGATCACAAGTAAAAGTGGCATGAATTGTTATTACTTCTTTTAGCTGCCTCTCTAAAAGTAACAAATCCAATTAATCAATAGGATTAATTATCTGTGGAAATTACATCATTACCAGGCAAAAGCAACAACAGGACTATCTACACATTTCAAGCAGAATCTCTAAATACAGAGAATTGAAATCTGCAGAAAGTACAAAATAATTAATTTCATTCACAGGGGTTCTTACTGAGGGCTTTGGATGCACTGTTTGAAAAAAACCTGTCTTATTAAATACCAATTAGATTAGATAAAATTTTAAAAGCCTCCTATAGATAAAGCCTTCAACTTGTTAATGGAATTTTTTCCTCTTAACTTCTGAATTTCAAGTATTTTCAGGACTCTCTTGCCTTTCACACCAATGAAAAGCTGCTTGCTAGAAATTCCAGTTCTAAAGTCTCTGTGTTTAACATTCTCAAGAGAGATATGTCAGAGGCATCTGCCACCCAGGGGGTGATTGCTGCAACAAGCAGTGTGAAGTTTGAAGACTGAAGACATTTACAGATCAGATGTAGCCAATTTAAATTGCAGTGAGACTGAAATGAAAGGTTCTTTAAGCTGCTGTGCTGCACTGGGGTGGGGTATGGTCTGGTTTGAGCTGGGCACCAAACCTGGCACCATCTGATGTACATCATGACCAATTCCTGCTCAAGTTAGTATCAAAAGTTTTTCAGTTCAAAAAAATAAATAAACAGTAGAAAATAACTGGTCAAAGCTTCTATAATGGGATGGAAGAGGAATGCTAGCCTGCATGGAGACCTCTATTTTCAAATCTGAAATCTGTCATTATAAAGCCTATATAGAAGGGTTAGTGCCAGAAGCATGTTTTATTACTTAAATCTATCTTGCACAAGCAACACTGAGCAAGGAAAACCCTTTTGAGTTATATAACTCTTTGATGGGATGCCTTAAGGTCTTTCTTTTTAAGCCAGTAAATTCTAGAGCAGTAATTTAAAGACTGCACTTTTCCTTAAATCTAAAAGCATGTTCTAAATCCTGTTGTATTTAGTTTGAAGACTTATCTGATAGGCCTGATCCCATCTTTCCAGACTGAGTGACATCACCTGCAGGCACTCACACTTGCATTTTGACACGTTTTGCCTTCTGTGAGGCAACTCTCCCAGGTGATGGCACTGGGAGGCAAAGAATGTCACCAGCCAGGTCTGAATATGGGGTAAGCAGGAGACTGGGGCAGGAGGCACCACCATGTGTGGTGGCCAGGGGTGCCAGCCCTCACACCTTCAGGCAGAGCACATGGAGTGTTTTGACCTGCTCAAAGTTGTTGGTGTGATTAATCCAACAGTGACTAATCCAACAGGTACTGCTGCCACACCCTGGCATTCCCACTTCAGCAGAGCTGGAGTGGGACTCTGCACCCATCCACAAGGGAAAGCACAAACAACCCTTTTGGGGTTTGATGTGCACATTTTGCTTGGTTTTGATGGGTTATCAGTGCTTTTGCTGAAGCTGTTGTGTAGCTGCTTAACAAAGGGGTCAGGTGGGGACACTTCAGTCTTCAGAGATGTTTGTGTGCTTCCTTTGCAGCAGTAATTTCACTTACAGGGGCTACTGAATCCAGTCTTGCAGCTCGAAGTGCTCCTGCTGATGCCAGAAGATATGGGCTGCAGGCTGAGGGCAGTTAACTGTTATGTTTTCACTTAGCTGTTTCTTTGGACCATATAGTGTCTATAAAAATAAAAAGAAGCTGTTCCTTGGGAAATGAAAATAGGAAATAAGGCAGGTAAAGATTAGTTCAGAGGGTGTTTATGGACCAAGAATGTCTGATGCAACACAGTATTTGTGAGCTCATGTGGTCATACACAGAGATAGCTTTTGCTGTCAAATACAATGAAATATTAGATAAATATTAGATTGATAAAATGAATAATATATAAATTGATGGCTGCAACAAGAGGTTAGGATTAAGAATACCTGAATATAATCTGCAATAAAAGCTTCCATCTGGCTAAGAACTCACAGCATTAAAAAATATAGTAACAGGAGATGTTCTCTTGCCATTATTCAGTTAGCTCTGTGCAATTAGCAAGAAAGGAAATCACGATTTTTGGGGCACAAAGGCCATTGGTTGGAGCCATAAACTGAGACTCCAAAAGTGCCCAATGCACCACTATGAAGGTAATGCTGTGATCCCAGGGATATTTGCCATAGATTTGCTCACTGATGGTGAAATACAGTTTGACAAGAAATTTGTTAGTTTTTAAGTCAGCTTTGTCAGATCACTGCAATGATAAAGTATGAATAATACATGGGTTTAGATGAGGCAATAGCTGTAATTCAGGAGTGAAGAGTGAAAAACTCTTGTAGATTTACAGGTGAGTGTGAATCATATTTCTACTGTGGTGATAAATTTGGCATTATTATCTAAATTTCAGCTCTTTCTGTTTGTTGATTCCATTAGAACAGTTTTCAGACCTAAATCATAACTGCAAAATAGTAGGAGGTCATTTTGAGCAACACCAGGCTGATCTATGACTAAAGAATAGTGATTTTATTAGTTGGAAAAGTCATGTGAGAAGAATTCTTCATATATGTCTGTGTGGAACAACCCCACAGGCTGATGCAACACAGTATTTGCATGATGGCCAGCAGCAGTTTCCTGGTGTTTCAACCTTAAATCTCATTCATTCTGGTTTTCTATTAGTTTAACTTAGAGCATTTCTTTTCTGTAAGTGGATAGTTACTGTAAAGTTGTGGGGTTTTTCTTCTCCTTATAACTAATCTAAAAATTTACTCTAAATCTAGTTTTTGTCATTGTTTCCATTTTCTTTAATGGGAAGCCTTTTGAATTAGTGTTTTCCTTTTGATGTACTATCATAAACTTTTCCATATCATCTGTGTAAGTGAGCCCACAGCACAGAATGTGAAAGCTTAGAGGAAGTCTTGTGACTTCCAAAGCACTGAAGCTTATAAACTTCTGTAAACTGACTTAGAAAAAGCTTTCTTCATTACCCATGGTCATCTCCACGTTGATGTGATTAGTGAAACCCAGCTCTTCAGTATCTGAACTGTCACCATCTAATTCTTCTTCAGAGAAGACACTCTGCAACTTCAGCATTCTATCTCACAGTCTACCAGTAAATTGAGTGACCCACTTACAGCTACCTTTGGAGGAGAAGCTGAGATATAAGCTGACACTGGAACTCCAGTATTTTCTCCCCTGGGGCAAAAATCCTCAAGACTAAGCATACACTGTGCTTTATGGGTGGCAGATCACTCTGTGGGATTTATTGCTTTGTTAATATGCTCAAGGCATCATCTGTCACTGTAGGAGCTGGAGTTTTCTGTTCATTGTTCTTCTCTGGCTCCCTTATTCTACAGCTTTAGCTTTGGGCTGTACCCTGGGTTTGGGAGAGAATCAGTTGCCATCCAAAGTCTGATATGCTCCAAGCCTTCTGTTTCCTCTGTATCAACAGTCATTTCTCTGCTTCTGCTCAGCTCCAGGATGTCACTTTTAAAAATTTAAAAAGCTAATCCTTTGACTTCACAGGCTCTTCTGGATGGTTTAAGTTTGTCTGTTTAGTGACTTTAGTTTCACCTCTGCTTGCGTGATTTTGGGAAGGCGAAGAGAAAGGAAAGGTCCTTTCCTATTCTTTTCTCTCTCTAATCAGCTGATCCTCTTGATTTTGGGTTTTCTTTTCTCTCCTTATTTTGAACAGAGATCTGTATCTGTAAATGGAGTCTGCCCAGGCACTGCCTCAGCCTCCTCAGAGCTGTACAAAACAACCAGCCACTTCCCACAGTGTTAAATTAACTTCACAAAATTGTCACCACTTCTACCTCACCCGTATTTCCATTTCATCTCAGGGCAAAAGACACTTGGCTATGATATCAGTACATTTTTTAATACAAGTTTTATGTTTATCAGCCAAATGCTTCTTTCTTACTGAGCATCATCTTTGCTTTGGGAGCAGGGTGGAGACTGTGGGATGAGCTGAGCAGTCCTGCATCATTACACAGAGGATACGCTGTGGATATAAAAAGCAACAATGAATGCAGGGAAAGCATTTTCCTTAGCATATCCAGGAGGCTAAGAAGGAAAGGAAGTTTTATAATTCATGTTGGGTGCCCTTGCCACTGATCGTGAATTTAGTCTTGATCTTGGCAAATCAGTCACACTTAAAGAGTGACAAGGAAATGTAGCACTGGTGACAGCCTGTATTGTGGATATTTTTAAGGTCTGGGCTAAAGCACAATTCTAGCCCAAAATATAGGCTCAAGGCCTTGCTAGACAGGCACTCTTGTCAGGGGCAATTGTGACAATCTAATCTTTCTTAAATTAAATGTTTTTTCTATCGAGGGAGTCGTACAAATCCGTCACGTCCCCTCAGTTTCCAGCCATCAGCCTGTGCATTGCTCGGGGATGGATTTCCTTGGTGATCCCATGCACAGGGCTGCAGTTGCCTTCTGCACACTGCTGTCATCCTTCAGCATCACTCTGACAGCACAGCTCACCCATTCTCAGCTCATTTTTAAACCAAATGATCCTGATCATGTCTCCTTCTGAGCACCTTGCTGAGGGGAGCCCTCCCTGCTGAGATGAGACAACTGAGACCAGGAGAACATGTAAGGGCGATGAGGCTTTCACCCATCTGGCTGTCCAAGCTGTGACTGGAATGAGAAGGGACTGATGCCCTTCCTGAAGGATGGAGGTCAATTCTCACTGACTTGTTAAGTGCCTCTCCATGGAAGTGAGGGCTCAGAGCCCCTGCCAGTCTTTCCAGCACAAAGGAGTGGGTGCTGCAAAGATGAACTCTACACTCATTAAGTGATGGATTTAAAGCAACACAGCTATGCTTTATTTCAGATGCTCTTCTCACAGCACCTTCAGTCAGTGTACCAAATACTGGCAGTTTCAACATTTAATACCTTAATTTTACCATTAATTCTTGTATATATATATATGCATCCTATTGATTGTGAACAGCTAAAAGAGGTCAATTTATGCTTCTGTCTTCAGCAATGTTCGCATGTCAAAATACTCAGTCTCCATAATATTCAAGAGAAAAATATCACTGCTAAAATGATGTGTGAAGCTTCAAATGCTGAAGTTGGCCATTCTGGCACTAATGCAAAGGAGAGACAAGGAGTGCTATGAGGGAATGAGTCTGAAGTTTGGCAATCATGTAGAAACCCAGCCTGAGAATTTAGCATCTCCTTCAGGCTTTAAATGTCTCCAGATTGAGCAGATGAAACCTCACTTGGGCACTTGTTATCAGTCATTGTGGGCATTCATTCTGTGTAACTGAGCTGCAATCGTTATCAGCTGGGCTGCCCTCACTTTGATTGGTTCTCTGGGGACTTGGACCCTTTCCAAACCCTGATGAGAAGGGCAAGACTGTAGTGTCTGTCCAAGGCACTCTGCAGTGCCAGTGCTGCCTCTAGGACCCAATTTTCCAGCCTCTCCTCTGAGCAGGTGCTAACACTGAGCTTGGAGATTCAATTGCAGAAGCAGGACTTGGGCAAAGATGCCTCAAGTCCTTACATTTCAAAGGTGGCATCCTTTGGACAATTTGGGTGCTGTGGCAGGAGCCACACACAGATTTTCTTCTGCTGCAAGAAGTAATTTCAAGGCTCAGTATGGAGGAGTTCAAGAAACTGGTTCCAAAAAAAAAGTAGTCATCCTTGGCTTTGGATTTGGTGAGGATTCAGTAAGAATTTACAATACTATTACAGTCTGCAGGAAGGGTGATGAATTGTCATTTAGAAATGTAATTTCTGAGTTCCATTTAAGGACATTCGGGAATGCTGCAAAGCTGTGAGGGGGGAAAAAAGGAAGGGTTTGGAACATCAAGAGCAGCTGCAACCAGCTTTGAGCTCAGCCATTTGGAACAAATGGAACATTCACATAAATGGGGGATAAGTGCACGTACCAATAAATGAGTACCTAACTGGTCAACAAAATGTACAGTACTGGACATGAGAGCTTTGCTGTGTTATTTTAGGAAACATCTCTTTCAAAGGGAGTTTAAATAAATCTCTTGCTGACGAAAGCAGTTCAAATATCAATGGTTGATACTATGTGAAAAAAAATACTCATTTATTATCTAGCTAGATCTTTTGGTTCTTGAGCTATTTATATTTTAGGGAAAAAATCTTAGTCTAATGGGCTGAATCCACTTCAAAAGGGTAAATGCACTCTTCAAATTTTTTCATGGACTTCTGAAGCATGCAAATATGACTTTAAACTGCAGTTTTACTTCTATGGGGGTAAACTTTAGCAGCAGCATCCTCATATTCTCTTTTGCTCAGTCTTGTAATATTACAGAAGCAGGAATAGATGGCATTTTGCAGTGCCAAAGGGTCTACTAATATTTATGAGGTCATTGTACTTGTCATGGCAGGAAAATATTTTTAATCTTCTGAAGCCTTAGAGTTCTTCAGGAGATAACATCTAAGTTTTGCTAATAAGCTTCACTCATGCTTGATGAATTTATACTGGCAAATAAGAAGATTTATGCCACAAACTTCATCTGCCCAGTGGCCATCTGGAGACTGAGAATATATTAGCCCTAATACTTAGTAATTTTGCTAATGTCCAGACTATGACCCACACTGCAGTTGTACTTTAGGGTTTTCTTAAAGTAAAATTGTTGGATTTTAAGTTGGTTTGTTAAGTGGAGAAAACCTGAGGAGTTTTGACTTGTTTGTATGCCTCATTATGTGCAACTGTTAGCAGAAAGGAGGAGGAAAACTGGTTTACTTTTCTAAAACTCCTGTAGCAATTAAGCTGTAAGGCTTAGGGGCTGTTTTCACAGAATTTGTGGCTCATGGGCTTCTCCAACTTGAAATCATTTGGCTCCAGCCATTCCTTTTGCTAGGAGACAACAGTTTTATTGCCAGTCCTAGTGCCACTCAATGCCATGCTGAGTTAATGCAGGTACAAATGTGAGTCTTGCCAAGAACCAGTTTAGTAGTCTGAAAACTGTGTATTTGTATAGAATGTTGCCGTGCTTGTTGATTTATGTTTAAAGCAAGCAGTGGATTCTCACAGGGTGTCTGTGGGTGTCTGACACAGGGCCTGTGCACTGCTTGGCTTGGTCAGGAGAGGTATGTAAGTAAAGCAAAGCTGCTTCATGAGGCTTAAAGTCATGATATAGTGGACTGCATTTTCAGCAGCTGGGAAATAAAAGTCTGAAAAGAAACGCTGTATTTGCGTGCAGGTTTAGTGCTCTTATCTGCTTAATTGGGTGTTGTCATCTCCCTGGATTTAAATAGCATCACTCCCTTCATACAACCCATTCTATTTCGTGCTGGTGCAGAGCACTTGATATTTCCTGCTGCAGGATGGGTTGCACTTGAGCAGTACTGTGTATTTATACCTTTATACATACACAGGACTTTGACGCCTTTGTGGATGAAAGGAGTCATATAAATGGTAATTTTATTGCATAATTGTCTTACTGAATATTTTCCAAAAGGATATTTAGGAGAATAGATGTAGTACATCAGGCAATTAATCATACTAGTCAATTAAACTTCTTTGGGATTTTTTTAAGGATTAAGAAGTATTTTCTGGTGTTTATAGAACATGTAATATTTCTCTCACAAAACCTATTTGAATATAAATGTTTATTCCTTGCCTTGTATTGCATCAAGATTGCATCTTCTCATTAGAAATGCCCACAAAGTTAGAAACTTTTTTGAGAAATTTAGTGCCCTGGCCTATGGTAAGAGTAGTATGTTAATTGTAAAGGGTTTTATTTAGGAGATATGTATGCCATAGAATATCATGTTAAAATAACAAAAATGCTTCAACTTTGGAGGAGGTTCTTGAAGTCTTTAGATTTCTTCAAAGTCTGTGACCTTTCTTCTGCTCCCTTAGGGACAGATGCCAAAGCTATTCAGACAGTCTCACTTTTGAACTCACTGGAGTAGCAAAGCTGAAATAAAACGTGTTGTAAATTAGAATTTTGTGTTTCTTATTATGCGCTTCATTAAACTAGAGGTTGTTTTTTTTTCACATGAGCATTTGTCATCTCCATATCAGTTTTCTTGAAAAACATGTTGAATTAACAGGACATGTTTAATGCAGTCCTGACAGAAAGGTTAATGATAATTCAGAAGGCAACAAGAAGGAAAATAATACATAGATGAAAACTACATGGAACCAAAGTTGTAATATGGCTTGTCTTAAACAGTGGTATTTTTCATTCACTTATTCTGCAGTGAATGAAATTTAAAATGTTTTAAGCAATTCCCTCCTTTGGTAATATCCTGCACTCTCTGTCAGTTCATAGTGCAGAAGACCTAGAAGGTGGGTGCCCACTGGTTGAATTATTTTACCAAAAAATGTTTGAGACAGGATTTCAGCCTGCATGCTTGGAAGGCAAAAGGATTCGTGCATCTGCCTGTATGAGGCTGTGTAGGATCAAGGTCTCACGGCTGAGAATGGCAGAAGGAAGAGGGGAAATGAAGGCCAGTGTCATGGTCATGGTGATACAGAGTTTGAGTGGCTCTGTGTCCTTGAGCTGCCCATGGCTGGTGTCCTGCCTGGGCAGTGAATGCTTTTGAGCAAGAGCACCCTTCGAAAGGAAGGAAGCACTGAGTAAGGATTGCAAATAGAGTATTTGTTCTTTTTGGGACAGCTACCAATCTTGATGATGGTAATCACAGGTCTGCTTTTCTAACTTGATTAGAATCACAGTTGTGACTGCCAAATCAAACAAATTGGCATGTGATGGTCGGAACTTAAAAACCCATCAATTACATACACTCCTGCTCTAGGGACAACCTGATTGCTGCTGGGGTTAGTTCCGCTTGCCTGTTGTACATTTTGTGGGTAAAACCAGTATTATTTTTAAAATCCTTCTTTCTGCAGTCAAGGTCAAAACAGGAGAAAATTGTTATTTACATGGTGAGTCGTCTGATACAGTTCAAGCATTGAAAGTTGTGTTCTTGACAGGAAGGGGAAACAAGAACATCTCAAAGTTTATTGCGCCAACTTGCAGCTCATTATACAAGCTTAAATGCAAATAATATTTGCAGTGATTTAGTTACCTTGTTCCAAGCTCTATGCCTGCATTCAGCTAACCTGTAAAATTCTTTATTCCAGTATTCCAGTGATGTGGTGTAATGGTTGTAAAAACAGGGGGATTAGCTGCTTTTGGGTAACTGGCTTGTAAGAGACATGTATTTCAGGATTTTTTCCCTTAATGCATGGGCTCAAGAGGGACCAATGCCTGAGGTGCTTCAAAGGTGTGGTCTTAAATGGTCTGACCTTCCTGAGAGGTGCCAGCCTTGTAGCATAGAAGAAAGACTTTTATTTTTTTCAGTTTCAGAATTCGTATTTTGAGCTTTTCCTAGCAAACAGCTTATTTGAGCCATTTGAAACATCAAAGGAGGTGTTTCTTGGCTTGGGTACATCTTTAATTTAAAGCAGATTTATTAAAGGCCAAAACAGGATAATACTGCAAAAGGATTAGCTGTGGTTACTTGATTTCTGAGCAAACAAACTAATTCTGCTTTCTTTCTATGGGTGTCTTTCACAGCAGGTCCATTCAGTGAGCATTGAACTAGGCCTGGGGTTTGGTTTTTCCAGTTTTTTTTTTTTAATTTCTTGTTGTTTCTATTGTATTCTTTAGAAATCAGAAACGTTGCTGAAAGCTTTAACTTCAAAGCTTAAGCCTGCTTACTCCCCCTTGGTTGCTATGCTCCAAAAGACATTCCTAAAGCTTCTTTGCTAGTAACTGTCAAATGTTTTGTTTCAGCGCTTCTCAGCACTGAAGATTCAGTTTGGCTTTTGTTTTGATTACAGAATAAAAATTCTGAGAAGTCAATTAAAAAGCAAGCTGGCATTCTTAGGACTTCAGTCTTGTTGCTAGCCTGAAAACAACCAGAGCAGTGGTACTGCAGTATGCTGAGTATTTTATATTTGTACTTCAGATTTGCTCTGTCTCTAAACAGCAGACAAAAATTCTCTCTGAGACCTGAAAGTTTGCTGGATACTGTACATTTCATACATCAGTAACAAGGAATGAGCACTGCTGGGGCCACATCATGGTCAGTGAAATCTGGGCACATCTACTGTGAGCTAGTGAATCCAACAGATGTAATGGGAAGGATTGGACACCTCTTCTAGAGAAGAGGATTGGCTTCCTGAAATCTATTATCAGGGAATAAGATGCTACTTGGGAACTGAAAAACTCAGACTGACTTTCACCTCTGGCATACAAAGACAAAGTTTGGTTAGAAAAAAATGACATATTTGAAAACCAAGCCTGCATGCTGGAAAAAACTTATGTTCCAGTTTTGCAGAGGGACTTCAGGACTTGAAGCACAAGTGAACTCCTGAGTTTGCTGCTTGCTGCACCACCAAGTTGTCAAACAAGCCAGGGTATACTTTACTGTATCTCTATCCTTTTCCTCCCACTATTTTCTAGGAAAAAAGTGCAGTGAGTCTAAGAAATCATTGCTAGTGCAGGATGTACAAGCTCTGAAGCCCAGAGAACAGCACTTGGTCTGACCTTTGTTCTCTGTCTTTCCTGGAAGGTCCCCACACCTTTGTCCACATGGATTATGAGATGATTCCAGGTATTTCCTCCTTCTCCTCAATAATTTTATAACACAGGCCTTGGGAAGCACAAAACTTTATGGCCACAAAATCATTGAATGATTTGATTGTAAGGAAATCTTGTTCTAACCCTCCTTCCATGGCTGGAGACACCTGTCACTAGAGCAAGTGATCCAACCTGGCCTTGAATAGGGATGGGCAAAACAACACTCCAGCTGTTAGTCAGTATTTGTGGCAAGGTTGCTAGAGAAGAAATGAGCAGCATAGAACAAATTCAAAACTAGCATTTCAAGAGGGGAAGGAGGTGTAGTAGCAACCTTTCTTCGACTTTGGTTTGTAAACTTAAATACATCAGAGAGAGAGTTGAGCTTATCCTGATATTTTATCAGGACTTATCCTAACTTATCCTGATATTCAGGCCATACAGCTGTAAGTGGTCAGAATCCCATCCCCAATCACATCCTGTTGGGCACCAGACATGCCAGAGGTAACTGCAAATACAGCACTAAATACTTTGCAATTACTGATTGATACGGAGAGTTGATTGAGAGATTTTTGGGATGATAAGATATTGCCATCATACCAATTGCCTAGGAGCCTGCAGGGAGCGTGCCTACCCTTTATAGTGGTCACCAGCTGCTGCTTTTTGTCCAGGTATGGACAGATGGGTGTGGGAATGACTGTGGAGATGGAGCATTGCCTCATCTGAAATCCAAATTGGTGAAGTCACCTGGCGTAGCTAAATCGCTCTGTTTACAATGTGATTGACTGGGTGGAGAGCCTGGGCTTGGGGATCTGAGTGTCTTGTGTTGCCTTCCCTGTGCCATATGCAGGTGGTTGTTTAGCTGCTAACAGGAGTATCAGTGTGTGCACAGAGCCACAGATCGTTACCTCTTGATTATGCTCACGTTATCTGATGTGTCGTCTCCATGAGAGAAATTAAATTGCCTTTAGTAATTTGGAGCAAGTAAAAATGACAAATCATCGTTCTCATGTGATCAGTAAATGGCTGCAGAATGAGAATGAGAATGCATCTCAATTACATGGCAAGTACATTTCAAGCAGCATCGATCACTCTAAATCTCCAATTGTTTTTCTGTGATTTTCTTTACTTTTAATCTAAGATGGCTTCAGTCTATTAAAGGGAAAAAAAATTGTAGCTGTGTTCCACTTTGAATAGTGCCATTAGCTGTGAACTCTCAGCTCATGATTATGAGGAATTAGAATAGGGAATAATTTCATAGAGACAAAAGCAATACCATATCAATCTAGAAATGAAAGAAAACAAATGCAGTAGGAAAGTGATTTTTGAAGTTCATGTCTTGACATATGGCAAACTAGTGTACTGGAAAGCAAAAACTCCCATGTGCAACTAGAAAATGGTCATCATCAGTGACCTGTCATGCAAATCCTGCAGGGATTGCAGAGTAGACATTTAGCAACAGGAAAACTTTTGTAACTGAATATAGAGTATAGAATATGGGGATGGGTGGCTGTGCATCATCTCCTTGGCACCTCAGCTCCTGCATTTGTCCACAAGAACCAGCTGGTACAGCCCAAAGTGTGAGCACGACCTTGGTACTCAAAAATAGTCACCAAAATCAAAGTGCCATAGCTGTTTCATGATATGTAACTGGAGGAGGATGGAAGGAGAGCAGGGTGGTTACAGATTTAAGCCAGCCTAGTGCTTTGTGTTAAATCTCAGTGAGAAGGGAGGATGGATGTCTTTATTTTGACTCAAAAAATTCACAGGGACAGAAGTGCTTTTTCTTCATGTCCCATTTAACTCATCTTGATCTCAACAGCCAGGGAAGGAAAAGTTGAAATCAGCATTGCACAAATATTTCAAATTATGAATTGATTCTTACATGTCAACTTCAAGCTCTGTTTGGTCTTTACTTCTCCAAAAAGGACCTGAACTTCTTACAAGATGATAAACCAACTAAGATATGCCCACACACCCCCCTTGACCTAGGAGTTTCCAGAACTGGCATCTAAATTACTTGTAAAAACAAGTTCAGTTTCTTTATGATGCAGTAGATTTTGGTGCCTGGAACTATTTTCTTGCTTATTCATAGAATGGGAATCATTTGTTTTCATTGTCACATTGCATTAATAAATGGTCCCTTGAATGTCCTTCACCTCCACATCCAGTGTGGTGACCTTGAATGCCATATCATCTAGTTTATGCAATCAACTGCATTTTTTTAAATTTCCTGCTTCACATTGAGCTGATTGCTACTTGTTTCTCGGGGCAATGTGTTTTTTATTAAAACAGAATTTTGTGCTTCGGTGGTCTGTCCAGAAGTCCCCAAATTAGCTGATCCTGCTCTGTCTGTAAGGGCAGTTTGCAGCAACACGAGTACATGATCATTTGCTTGGTTTGCAACCCTGCCAGTCAAACACTGAGGTAGTTCAATGTGCCTACAAGCAGTCATCCTCCTAACTCTGCAGCTATCAGTCACTTTGGAAATGGTTCTTTTTTCTATTTTTAATGAACTCTTTAATATTTACCTTATGGATGATTTTTTTATTATTATTTATTTATTTATTTATTAATGCAGGGCTGCTTAGGAGCAGAGATGACCCTCTATGGAGCAATCGAGCCCTGTGCTTTCCAAAATCACTCTTTGTCCTTAGCTGATAAAAAGAAGGAGCTCCTTCTGTTCTCCTCCTCCTGAGCAGTTGAAGACTATTTTTAGAGAGGTGTATACAGTTCTAATTATAATGCAGAGCCACAAAATATGCAATTAATGCCATCCTGAATTGCATGATTGCTTCCAATTGCAACTCAGCTTGTTCTTTTCTGGAGCCCAAGAATGAATTGTTTCTTTTTGGAAGATGAACCTTCTGACTTTCCTGTTGCTCTGGAGATGGTACTTTGTTTTTTAAACTTATGCTGCAATAGTGAAAAACATGTAACTTTCTGATTGTGTATGGCTGGGCTCTAACAAAAAAAGCAGCTAAAAATGTTAAAATGAAAAAAAAATATATATTGTTACATGTAAAATCTTAAAACTGGCAATTCTAATCTTAGGGACCTGAGCCACATGCTTGGAGCACTTGCAGTGCTGATGTGACTTCCTGACTTATCCTGATATTTAAAGATTGCTGGGGTCTCATCTTTCCTTCTGTTCCCTGGTAACTTTACTCTGAGGACAAGGTCCTGCAGCTCTCCCTCATTAGAGCTGCAGGATTGCAGAGGGCAGAGCTGTGCAGTGTGGAGCAAATTCTGGTCCTTGGGGCTTTGCTGTGTGAGACCTTTTGGTGCTACTGCATTTGGCTGCATAAATCTGTTCAGCCTATTTAGTATCAGGGCCTTGGAACCTGTGTCTCTCTCTTCTTGACCCTCCACCTGGAAGCTGTTCTCTTTTTCTAGCAGATGATGAACCACCAGCCTGTCAGCTGAGTGTGCAGTGAGAGGCATTCTCAAATATTTGTTGTTTACCTGAGATATAATAAGGTCCTTCATGTCACTCCTTGCAGAGAGGGGAATTTCTGAGCCCATCAGCTATAACATCTGCTTCAAAGCTAGAGCTAGCACACATTTTAAAAAGGCTTTAATATGTATTTACACAATAGATTGGTTGTGTTAATTAGAGTTTATTCCACCACTGGTATGCATGCATAACTCCCATTAATATCAACACCAACTATGTATTCTCATAAGGAGAACATAGCTCCTAATTAGAGCTCCAGGATTTTAAGACATCTTTGTACAGCTTTTATTGCAGAAATTAAGTGATGTGTGCTTGCCTAGTAGCTATTCTATTAGGAAAAAAATGGTGGGGTTTTATTATAATTATTTTTCCCCCAGCCTCCCTTTTATTTTTATTACAATAGCACAAGACAGTCCCATCCTGGAGCAGTGCACATGAGGACAGGAGGCCTGGCAGTGGGGACCTTTACTCTGTGGGCAGAAGGGTGTCCAGAGAAAGGAGATGATTACACCAGCTCCCAACAGGGTTGGTCTGGCCATGGAATAGCCACTGATGGCCACAGAGAGCCTGCCCAAGTGGTCACTCCTGGGGCCAAAGCTTGGCCCATATTTTCAGTGCCCACCCTGAGGGGCTGCCCAGGACAGTGGGGCTCTGGTTTGCAGAGCAGCAAAAAGGCAGCAGAAGGAACCACACAACCCTGTCCACAGCCCAGAATCTGAGACTCACCTCAAGACTTCATAATAGTGTCTGGTTTTTTAATGAACACGAATTCATGTGATTCACTGCTGTCTCTCAGTCCTTATTTCAGGATTTCAGGTTTTACAGAGCTGGAAGAGTTTGGAGAATTCCCATTAAAACTTAATGTATGTGTTCAGCAGGATGTATTGGGAGTGCACCATCTGACATTTCTTTGGGGATTTGTAGAAAAGATACTGAACCTTTTATTGTTGTGACAAGTTTTTTAAAAAAACGACACTTGATCTGAGTGTGTTCCAAATACAGTAATTTTTTTCCATCTGATGAAAACTGGAAGCAGAGGCTTATAAAGAAAATAGTGATAAGAGTCCCAGCTAAGGAAGAAATGGCAAGCAGTGCTCTAAAGCTTGTAAACAAACAACCCCTCTCAAAGGGGTGTCTGAATTCCAATGGATTCTAATTATCTGCTGAGACAGATAGGTAGGAAACACTACTGATATAAGAAATTCTGGACTAAAAATATATATACACTATAATTTTAGGAAATTTTAGCTTCTGCCTGTGGCAGCTCCTGGGTAAAAGATAAGGTAGAAAATAATGAGCTTTTGTTATTTGTATGTGTAGTTCCAAAGAGACATATTGTGAGTGAACAAAAGATGCACCATAAAACAAACACTGCCCTGAAATCATTCTTGGTGAAAATGTAAAAAGCTGTAGGATGCTAAAAATGCAGTGTCTTCCAGGCAAGAGCACTGTTCAACAACAGGTTTAGAGCCACTGCCATTAATATGATGTAATATCTCAGGAGTTTAACACTTAATTAGAATACTATAAAATTTAACCTCCTGTTTCAGTGTTCACTCTTTCTCAAACAAGTCTTCATGTTTGTCATGCATATTGTCTGCTAATTCCTACATACCTCCTGTTTAATTTATGTTAAATTAATCATAGAAGCAACAGAAGTTTGGAACCCAACACTTTCTCCTTTATTAGCGTGACTCCAAGAGATTTTCAGTTAAAGATTTTTGACTCATGAATCAATCAGGAGTTGGTCTTTGATCCTTGTGAGTTCCTTCCAGTTCAGGATACTCTGTGATTCAATGCAAGAAGACCAAAGGGGGGTCTCAGAGAGCCTCCCCTGGGTAAAGAGTGTTCTCTCCTCACCCCCTTCCCTGGAGTTTGTTATGGAGGCTGTGAGATTGCCCAAGACACTGTGAGTGCTCTTCTGTCCTCTCTGCCCTTTGAACAGGAGCAATGCTGGGCACACAGGATGTCCCAGGCCCCCCAGGACATCTCAATTACACCTGCTTTGCCACTGAAAGGTGCTGTCAGGGCCAGGATGTGCTGCTGGGCCTGGCTGCATTTTAAGCAAATCCATGAGTTGCTTGTGTCAGGCTGCAAAGCTCTTCATGGCATTAATGCACTGGGCTGTACCAAGCTGTCCATGAGAACATTCAGTACTCAAATACACACTCTCACAGAAAAGATCACAGTAACTTATTCCACAAGATTACTTACTTGCAGGTTAGATCAAAACCTGGCTGCCAGAAGTGGAAATGCAGTATAAAGGCAGAGATATACTGTTTTATTATATCATTAAAAAAAAATCTAGATTCTCCTCTAGCAGGGACTGGAGGCTGGAGACTAACAGACAAGAATAAAATAGCTAGGAATAAATTTTATGTAGCTATTTTCTTTCTCCCTCAAATGTGAATGCTTATGCAAAACACATTGCTGTAGATTCACTGACAATAAAGAGGGAATCATTATACGAGTAGTGGATTCTCAGGGGAACACTTTAACCAAAACACACTCTGCAGTAATTTCCCACATCTTCGTTGAATAAATTAATTTATGAATTTTCCATGAATATGTTCAACCATTTCTCCCCTCATATATTTTATTGATCTCCATATACATTTAGCAACAAATAACAGAGCTGCTTTTCCATTTGCAGTAAAATAGTTTAGAGATGTTTATGTGGGCCTTGGGGTTCAGAGTAAACAAATGCAGTTCACACACCAGGGAGGCTGCAGAAAAATACAAAGCTTGCACGACCCAGGGAGCTCCAGTAGAGCAGCTCAGCAGAGAGTCAAGGCATATCCAATCATATCACTGGCAAAATGAGTCCCCTGAAATGAGAGGGACTGGCCCCAAACTGTGGGGCTGCTCCTACTGAGTCACTGCAAGGAGCTTTGTGACTCATGTCTGCAAAGTTTATAATGTCCTTTTGGTGTGAAAGACTGAGAGTTTTTCCAAGTGCTGTGTATCATTCTATTGTCCATGGTCTGGAGAAAGCCAGCAGGATCCTTATAGGCTGTAGATCCAGGGCAGAATAATCCAAAAAGTCATTATTGCTCCACAAGACATCCTCTGTGGCCACTCTGCCTCTGAATATCACTTAGTGAGGCTTAGGCAGCATCATTAAATCCAGAGCTGAGCTACTCATGTAGGTTATTACAGTGAGTAAGCACGTGGAAAATGAGATATCTCCTTGTTTTCCTTTAGGGAAGGAATAAAGAGTTAAATGCAGTGATTAGGTGTTGAAAAGTAATTAGTATTGTCCTAATTTGATATTTAAAATGATGGAGTTCTTTAATCTTCATCCCCCAACACCAAAGATCCCAAACAAGCATGGTGGGAATATAATGTGGTTAATCATGGGTATAAACTTACTCACATGTGACTGCAGCATTGCAATCTTCAAGCTGGGCTTTCCTCCTTGCCCTCAGATAATACAACCCTTTAAAGCAGTTTCTTTTTTTGGTTTATGTTTAGCTTTTTGGCTGTAATTTTTATCAGTGTGTGGAACACTGAGGAAAAACTTGCCTTGCTGTTTCTAAGGATAAAGCTCTTTCTTTCTTAACTGCACGTAATAACGGGCTTGAAATAGGCTGTACCATCTAAAGGTTGGTATTTGAAGTATAATTGCTAATGCTTAGATACATAATTTACATTTATTATGCATAATAAAATATGTAAGTAATTGATGTTCTGTAAGGGATTAAATGATCAACTCCAGCTGCAGGAAGAAGATTTATGCATGTGTTCTCAATAACACATTGACTATCAGAATATGCTGCAGAAAGTCATTGCCTTCAGGATTGCACTTAGTATTCTCCTTTCTCTTGTTCTTCTTTCCTACTGATGTGTTCTCTCTTGTCTTTGTGCTCTGTGCAAAATGTATTTATGGAGCAGACAGTTGAAAAATAAGTATATATATTCCCTTCAGTCTCGTGAGAAATTGGTGTAAAATGCAAGCTAAGCTTGCACACGTTTGTGTGTGGCCATGCATTTCCTAAATGAGAAGGGCAGGACATCACAGAGAGCACAGAATCACTCTGATGCATTCAAGCTGAGGATGGGGGGAGATAATGTCAACAGAATGGGATGTAGGCACAGCACAATGGTCCCCTGCTGCTAGATTAAAGCCTGGGCAAAGATGAGCCCTTTTGACAAAAACAAATTCAGGCAAAGCCAGGATATTTGCAGTCCTTTCATAGCAGGAGGTGTTTATCTTGTAACAACATCCTGCTCTGTTCTCTTGGCTCCCACTGTACCAGAATTACAGGGATGATGCTGTGGGTCCAGCAGTGGCTGTTACCCAGTGAGCCCCAGTTGCCCACTGCATCCTCCATGGTAACACTGCGGTCTCAGGTCCTTCAGCTGTGTCAAAACACTTTGTGTCCCACTGTGTAAACATGTTGGCCTGCTTTTAAATGAATCAGAGAATTAATCTTTAATAAAACTCAGATTAAAGGGATTTTACAGCCCAGCATTCCCATTTTCCTTGGCAGGGGGCAATCACTGCAGGGAGGAGATCCAGTCTGGGCACCCCAGCCAACACTCCCCTGTGTAGCAGAAGCCCTTGAATTCTGGTCTGGTAAAAGCCATGCTTGAAGAAGAAAAAAATGGAGCTGAATTTGGTTCATTAGATATCAAGCCAAAGAACATTTGTGTTTCTGCTGCCCTGTGCTGTTCTCTTTCACTTCATTTTATTACTACATTAATCCAGTGTCCAGCCACTGGTGCTGCTGGGCACAGAATGGGGAAATACCCACGGGGCAGTCACTGAAGAGAGGGCAACTGCACAGGCACAAAGCTCCTGGAGGAAAGTCAGAACTAAAATGTATGTAATGCAAACAAAGGCTAGGAATTGTCAGTGTTATGTTGTAACAGTATTTGCAATAGAGACTGAAGTTTTGCAGTCTATCCAATGTCAATATCCAATTACTGATAACACAATTTCTCATTTAATCCACAGCTGCTATTTTATATCTTGTCCTAATTAGTATTCTTGCTCTTTTTTTTAATGCTTCTAGTGCAAGATGGAGTTTCATGCATGTACTTCTGGCAAAACCATCACAGCTCGATGTGAAGGGCCCTGTCCCTGCCTTCCAGGACCTGAAAGTTTAAAACACAAGACGGAGAAGACGGGTAAGTTGAGCTGTTAATGAAATCATGGCAGATTAATTGGATCCTGCTATGTTCTTAGAAAAATGCAAGAAAGACTTTTCTTAACAAATATATTTTCTATGTAAGGCTTTCTGAGGAAGAGGTAAGGTACAACTAAACATTTTCTAAACAGGTAGTGCTTTCAAACATCTTAATTGCTGCAAAACTAACTCCCACTTGAGAGAGTCTCATAGGAAAACTAAATTCTGGCTAAGAAATCTCAATTTTAAGTGAAAATTTCTCTAATGGATATATTGGAGAATTGTACAAAAAGGTAGAAAAGAAAAAAGTACTACTTGATGGTTCATTATTTTGTGAGTTAAAAAAATCAGTAGACACTTTTAACTAAAAAGTCATTTAAAGTCACACATGTATTACATGGGATCTGAATTATCATTTTCATCTCTATTGTTATTAATGTTAATTGGAAGTCAAATCTATATAAAAATGTATCTGTGTTCATGTATAAATCTGTTTCAATAACAAAGCCATTGCAAACAATGCTGTAGCAAACTGAAGGCTGGAGTCTCAGCACAAATGGCCTTTTTCCCTGCCAGCTCTCTGGTGAGTTCCCTCTGTGGGTCTGAGAGCCTGGTGGGCTGATTCCCTCCTCCAGGTCTTTTCCAAGGAAGCAAGCACAAGCTGTGTCGGAGTGACCTCACCGAAGGGAATGAGTTCTCTTGAAGGGACTGACTAAAAGCAGAAGTCCAGCAGCAGGAGGGGAAGTGTCACAGCCGGGTTCTGTCTAAGAGTTTCCTCCCTGCTATGAGGAAAGCTCTTTGGAAGGAAAAAGTTTCTTTCCTGTGGCTGTGGTTTCTTGGTACGAGTGCAGATGTTCTGCTGAGAGCTGGCACAGTGAGCTTGAGCCTGGGTTTAGGCCTGGTCTTGAGTGCTGCTGTCCTGAAAGTTTAACTCCCTGAGTGCTGCTGGGCTCCTGCCTGTTCTGGGAGCACACAAAGCCAGAGTGGTGACTAGGCAGAGTTTGCTCTGTCACGTTCAGTAGTGAAAAGTGTTTATTTGTCTTGTGCATCACATGGAATATAACAAACAGGAAGCTTTAGCAATGTTCTGTTGGACCAAAAATATTTGTGAACCTCTCTTCACTCTTTCTTCTCCCCACTGTGGGCATGTTCTACTGGTAGCAGGCACAGAAACAGGGAAAAATGTTTAAACAACATTTCTTCTGGTTACTTCAGGCCCTGTCACCTCAGCTGAAAACACTGATGATCCTGCTGGTGATTCTCCCTGCACACATTGTATACTCAAGCACAGCATCAGTTTTCTCATTAGGCCTTCATCTTCTTTCTCGAACAAGTGTTACTCCAGCATAGAGTTTGAAAAGTCAAGTTTAATGTAATTTTTTGCAAATTGCAGACATTTTTCTGCACAGCTCTCAAACTCTGACCAAGTGTTGTAGATGGCAGTGTTCTGAAATCGATATATAACTGTAGTATCGCTTTGTGTGGCTTGAATCTTTTGGTTACAGAATGCCCACTGATAAATTGCCTTATTCATATTTTCTATTTCTTGTAGTCCTTATCAGGCTACAAGAAATATTTCTTTTTCTCTGCCCTTTCTATTTCTTTGCCCTTATCAGAAAAAAGTATCAGATTAATAAATCTTCAGTGACATTTCAAGCTTACAATTTCATTCACACAAAAGAAAAAAGATTCTAATAACCCTTATCTTGATAAATGCAATTTGACAGGGTATATGTATTCTGAAACCCAGGCTTTTGTTTTGCTTGACTCAAACTTTAACTCCAGCCAACAAAGCATTAATTTAATGAATTGTGTGATCTGCAGAGCAACTTTCCTGAAGGCTTTTTCAAGAGGCCAAACTTGAACCAGTAATGCTCCTGCCTTTTCCCTGGTTACAAGAATACTATTATTATTATTATTATTATTATTATTTATTTGTTTATTTATTTATTTGTTTATTTATTTACTGAAATATCAAAAAAAGGATTTGGAATTGAGAATCAAATAATCAATAGAAATCATGCTTTATAACTTGCTTTTCTTCTGGATCCTTGAATGTGCCAGTAACATTTCATTTAAATACTTCCTTTATCTTCCTCAGTCTCCTTTCTTCAGACATTGTCTCTTCAACTGACCCACTGGGTGCAATGGAATCTCAAACTGAATATTTCAGAGGTTGTCAGTGTTCTAACAGAGTGCTCCCAGGAGTTTCCATGAGGAAACATGAGTAAATTCTACATCCCAGCATAAATTTTATGCAGGTGCAATTTTAGCAATATCTGAACAGGGATTTGGAACTGTGTGTGCCTGCCCTTTGCAGCCTTCAGCCCAGCCAGCTTTCCTTAGTGTATGAGAAATTATAAACTCTAGTTGCTGACCACAAAATTTTCCAGAGTGCATTGCTGCCTTCTGTAAGATTTCTTTTTCTGCTGAACAAGTAGTGTCAGTTGGCTTTGGAGAAATAAGCCCTGACCAGTGCCTAAGGTGACACAGAGTGCTGCATTCACAGCTGCGTTCAGTGCTCTGACAGGTCCAACCTGAATGCTCTGATGGACCTGTGTGTGACATGGGTAAGTGCATTCCTTGACAAGGGACTCCCAAAACCTGACCATGACAACACTTCAGTGATCTCTTCTTCATCCCATCCCCAGACTCTGAGCTGGGAGCTTCAGGCTAGAATTTGGTTATATGGCATCTTAGTATTCACCCAAAATTACTCTATTTCCTCATATGCTACAATAGTATCATCAATATCACTGAATTAGCCTAAAAATCAGTAGTTTGATTTCTCACATAAAAATTCACATGAAAAGACTGTGCAGACCATTGGGACTCATTTTCACTCCTTATTTATTTGCCAGGTTTGTGAAGTGTAATGTTAAGTAGAAAATGATAGAGAGCTAAACCTCATGCCTTATACAGACATGCCAGTGGAAAAATACCAAGAAGAATAACAGTGCAAATGCTTCCAGCAAAATGGAAATGCAGCTCTTCGAGCTCCCATATCAATGTTTTTATACCTATTAACACAACAAGGTTAAACATATGTGGTTGCGAACTTCCAGTTTGAAGACAGTTTGCATTAATCTTTACACATTCATTCAATCATATTCAAATATTATTCCATGATAAATTACTCTCAGAAATTAAAAATTTAAAGGAACATTTAATTTCCAAAGCACTGTAATTCTAAATGTCATGACCTTTTTTTATGCACTTGTAAATAAAATTGGCAGCAGCATCAAAGAAAAGCAATCTAAGTGTATGTGCTCAGAGGTAACAATGGACTGCAGTGTCTGAGTCTTATTCCTTCCTCCTCCCCTCGAAAACATCCCAGCTTTGAGGATGAAAATGAAGACTAATAATCATGTTAAAAATTGGAATTCCTTTCGTAGTGCTAACTGCTACTGTGGAGACATTAATAAAATAGCACGAATGCGAGCAAAAGAAAACTACACCAGAATTATTACCTTTAATGGCAAATAACAACAATAAAATCTTTCTACCATAAAGTTAAATCTTTGAAGAGATGGCAGGATTATGTTCTTCATTTTCTTAAATGGAATTTTGAATCAGAGTCTGAGAGGTAGAAAACAGGTCTCTGTGAAGGTACTAATGGAAGATTTTGGAAAAGAAGACAAGCCCTAATGCTTTTACTCTTTGCTGGTTTAGGCCCATTTAGATTCTTTTGATTTATCCAAATGTTTGATATGCTTCATAATTCACAGCAGTATCCCAGCTTTACAATATGCTTCCATGATAGCTGCTGATTTTCAACTTGGCTACCCAGAGACAGAGATTGAGCTGGAAACTGCCCTGAGGTTAGCTGCCCTTCCAGAGTGTGTATGCCCTTTGACTTAATACTATAAAGTGAATAAGGCTATAATTTCAACAAAAGAAAAGGACTAGAAACTGACTCTAAGTGACAGAAATTATTTAAGGCACAGAATCTTGTCTGCTGGTGGTTTTCAGGTACCTCTCTGCAATAGTAAGTCAAGTCCTCATCAAGCATAACTTATTTTTAGACCGAATGAAGCTTCCAAAAAACACACCATAAATAACTTCACATAAGAAACCAATGGTTTCAGTTGTTCAGAACCTCCTGGCAAAGGGAGAGATTCTTCCCTTGAATGTGCTGTACCTTCTGTCAAAACCCAACCCGGTGCACTGACTGGGGTGTCTCTTGGCAGGTGTGAATTCGTGGTTGCAGTGACGTGGCGCTGTCTGCTCTGTGTTAGTGGTGTAGGTGCTCAGGCAGGATGGTAAATGTTCAACAGCCTGTCAGGGCTCTCTCTGACCCTACCCTTTCTGTGCTTTCCAAGTTAAGAGCTGTACTCCCAACACACCAGACTTCATTTGTTGCCATCAGGGTTGCAGAACCACTGGAGCATGAATGGATGCAGTAATTCAAAGTAGGTTTATCCCTGTCTGTGCATCGTGTGCTTTTGACCTTGCAGAAATGCCCAAGGCAACTTCTAAGGAAATTCTATTATCTTGATAAGGTGAATATAAGTTCAATAGGCAGAAGAAAATATATTCAAATATGCCAAGTGTTGTTTAAATTTCTGAGGAGAATCAGGGGAACATTTTTAAGTTACAGGAATAGATCTTGGCAAGCTTGATCAAGAATCTACATTGTTTAGGGTAAGAATTGTAGCCTTTAACTACCAGCCCTGTTGGGTGTGATGGATGAGGTCTAATGTTCCTTCCCTATGGAAAAAAGAGCACTCAGTGCATGAGGCTCATTTGAAGAAATCACAGTCTTGTTTCCCAAATGAGTTGCATCACTTTTGGTGTCTGAATGACTGACAACTAAAAGAATTTAAAGTCTTGAAATTCACTTTCAGCAAATATTTCAGCTTCAAATTGCTATTCACAGGTTTTCATAACTGCAGAGTACATAATTTTAAAGTTTATGAAGATGAAGTATGAGTCATGAATATGGTTGATTTGAAATTGGTGCAGATTTGCCAGGAAATGTTTCCTTTTGTTGCTTTAGTTTTGAAAACAGGCTCTTTCTGACACTGATTTCCAGGTAGATTTTTTAGTTACTTACTTGAGTCTCAGACTCTGGGAATGATAAAACAAAAGCATTTCAAAATTAAGGTTATCCAGGGTTTCAAAGCTTTAGTATATCTCACAAAAATTAGGTGGATTTTTTTCTCTGGACTTCATCAGTAAATCATAGGTTTGTTAGCTCTAAACTATTGAGGATCTGATATTTTGGCTTTAAAACTTTCTGTGTGAATACTGCAGTTCAGTTTTTGAATTTGTTGCATGATGAAATGAACTTACCCAAGTAAATCTGAGTTGTGTAGTTTCTGTAAATAACAATTACTATTACCAATACAATTATTTTGCCTGCAAGCTTTCACACAAGCAGATCAGTCCTTATTCCTTTCCCCAAAGCATGAAAGATTAACTTTTTTCACTTCTGCAAGATTCTCTTCGTGAGTAGTGAAGTGACTGCACCCAATTAATATTTGATTAAAAGAAAGTCAGGAAGCAGCAAGAACAGACACCCCTGCTCCCCACAGATGGATGGTGGTGTCTCCCCCTCCTCTGGGAAATAAAAGCCAAGACTGAGCCAGCAAAAATCAAGCTCTTGCCAGTGTCAGAAGAAAGAGCAAAGCAATGGTGGCTGGGAGGTGTTTTGTTCTGCTGCTTGACCTCACATGAATCTTCCTTTTGTGCACTGGACAAAAGCAAGAGCTGCTGAGGGAAAGGGCAGTTATTGAATTCATGTGATGTTTTTCCTGTTCCCAAACACAACTGACTCTGACTATAATTAGACAACACATAACGTGAATTATAAACCTTATAATTTAATAAAGAAGTCTAAATTTCTTGTATATGAGCAGTATATGAGCACCATATTTTAGTATGTAGGTACAAACAGCCATAATGGTATGATTTAAGAGCTCAAAGCTCTGGAAAGGAAGAATATAGAGAGATTTCAAACATTGTATATAAGATCACTTTTCAACTTGAGCAAATGCTATTGGATTTTTCACTGCCATTCAATATGCCCATACTGAGCTTCTGAATTATATGTACAAAGTATTTATACAATGTAGATTATATGCAAATTTTCAGGTTGCTGTCTTTTCCATCATGATTGTGTTGTAAAGGAAAATCAGCCCAAAAAACATGTTTAGGCCTGAGAATAAATTCAGGTTTGGCTCTGTGATACCTCAATGCTTTACTTTACCAATAAGTATGAATTAAAATATTTTTTGTGCTTTCAACAGTTATGCACAGAAAGCACTCAGGTGCCTACATGAAGCCTGCTTTGACATGAACTTGAAAAGGAGACAGAATTGTCCCCTGTAGAAATGTTGTGTTTTGATCTGGCTCTCAGGTTTTGGAACTCAGCACAGAAGCATTGATTACAGCAGGCCCCAGACAGATAACAAGTTAGGGACGATCCCATCCATTGACTAGCTGTCACTTTTTTGGGCATGATCTTGTATGGATTTGATCAAATTCCAGCAGGCTCCAAAACAGAGCAGACAACATCTGCTTCAGAGGCAGCACGGGCGGGAAGGAGGAGCAGGCACTTGTTCGCTTCGCTGCTTTCAGGTGCTCGCTGGGAGGATTCTGACTGTAGCAGCCACATCCCTGGCAGCAGGGTCTGCCCTTTTGGTAAAAGCATCTCTTTAACAAGCTATCATGGCAAGAGGATAACGTTGAGGATAACGTTGAGCCAAAATTCCTGATATAATTTTCAAGGTTGAACCAGGACATGAGAAATAATTCCTCATCATCACTAAATAGGGTCTAATCCCAGACGGCAGCAGGAGACAGGAACTGCATAAAAATAGCTGTGTTGTGCTGTAATTATATTAAAAACAGTAGGATTTTCTTTTCAGTCCTTTGAAATTTTTTGAAAGGGAATTTTTAGGGTTGTGTTAACTCCCTGGCAGCTGTCTGTGGCTGAATCAAGTCCTTATGTTTTCTCAAGCATTTATAGCTGTACATTTGCCCAGGCTTAGCAGTAAGTACAGGTTTCACCCCTTCCCCAGGAGTGGCCACCTGCTAAAGTAGAAATGATATTTTTTAAATTGATTTGGTGAGTCTCATCCATGTAATCAGTAGCTGTGGATTGCTCAGCTCCACATAAATTCCATACAGAGCCCAAATCTAAATGTGTCACAGGTGCCAAGGGCAGTGTAGGCATCACCTGGATCACTGACCCTGCAGACAACTTCCCCCCTGGACACAAAAGGATCCAGAATCCCAAAGGATACTGGGGTGCATAAACCCACAGAAACAATAAGAGCACACTGAAACAGCTCAGTGGTCACTGGTTTCATAAAAAGTATTAAACAAAATGTTCAAATGGCTATTGATTGGCATAAATAAAAGATTAGAAAATGACAGACGTAGTAAACACTTTGTGTCAGCAAGTAACAATAATTTTCAGACAAGAAGTAATTTGATTTTGGATTGCCAACAGAAAACTATTGAAGTGGCACACTGTGTTAATAGAAACACCATCTAGTAACAGCAGGTGTTTGTGTGCTGATAATGATAATTAGAGCACTAAAATTTCTCTCATCATAAACAAAATCAAATAAATAAGACTGATTCCATATCGGTTTTTTCTCATGGATATTGATTTCTGCATTTTGGGGAATATTTCCCTAATATTTATTCCAAGAAGAAGTTAGTAAAATCTCCAGAAACCTGACAATGAAATAAATTATAGTGCATATCAGTGTGGTGTTAAGCTAAAACATCTTAGTGTGAGGGGAGGAAAAAAAAAACCAAAGCTTTTCAGTAAAATACAGGAGAAAATAAGACTTCTGATGTTTCAGATACATTTTTCTGGTTTCTTGGTTGTTTGATATTTTTCCTGTGTATCTTAAGGACTAACCAGCTTTAGTTACTCCAGTATAAATCTGGAATAGTTCCATCAACAATGTTGAGTCAGTTGCTTTTGGTTAAGTTATTCTGAGTCTCCAGTGGTATAAATGAGTATAGCCTTGAGATTAATTGATCATTCCAGAGAGGTTGTAACTTTTTATGCAGCATTGTGGCAAATTAGTTCTTGTTTTTTTCAATTTCTAATTCCTTATTAGTGCAGAAGAAGGGAGATGGTATTTGTGATATCAACACCTCATTCTAAATATATATCCTTGCATATTTTATAGCTTCCACTGACCCAATAGGGACCTTTCTACATTAATTTTCCTCTGAAGAATTGCAGGGTTTTGTAATTCAGTTTAATGGACTGCATATAAATCAAAAAAATAATGTTATCTGTTTTCTCTAAAGCAGCTATCTTAGATGTGGACTAGAATGAGATTCTTTACTAAATTACTAAAATCTGAATTATTTGGTTCAAGTCTGTCTCTGTCAAACAGGAGTCCAACATCCACATGAAACATTAAATATTCTGCAACACAAAAAATAAATATTGGAGAAGCTTCTAGGCAACCACCATAGATCTTTACACCCCAAATATTAAAATATCCATGTTTTAACATTTAGCAATTTTTTTCAGATACAAGGTCAAACTCTGAAGACTGGGTTAGTCAATCATAATTGAAGTTTAACCTTCCCTGCAGGTGTCCTGATGCAGCCTCTCCAGAGCAGTCCTTGGGATTAGTTTGGACAGTCAAATCTCAAATTTGGAGCTGAGTTATAAAGCCTTAGTCCCTCCACAAGCAATCACACAAGATTTTATAATATTTCTAATTGACAGTAACATACAATCTGTTTACTCTGTGATGATTTTCAAACTTAGTCTTAACTACATTTCTATAATATTGTATTCCAATTTCATTAATAATTATTTAGAAGGCTTTGTTTATGGGGAAAATTTATGGAAAAATTTTCTTTTATGAGAATACACTTGATACAATGATATCACCATGTGTTTGAATTTAATAATTTATATTCTTGGCTCCATCTTGCTTGTCTAAAGGTGATTTTACTATCATCAGGACCTATTTTCCTATTTGTTTCCAAAGATAGTTGGAGTCCAAGTGTTATCAGGCACAGAGAATGGGCAAAAAAATTTTCCAAAACTTAAGTATGGTCTATAGCAGGAAATATCTGCTTATCAGGCAATCCCTGTCAGCAGGAAAAATGAAAACCAGGTAAAATAAAATCATGTCACTGTCATTTCAGACAGCAAGTAGCATGTTACAAATGCCTCATTGATCATTCACGATTGAATTTCAGGTTCAAGCTCTGAGCTCTTGGAAAGGTTGCAAATGTTCATGGAGATTTTAAGAAGCAAAAGTAAAAGCAAAAGGGATGTAATCTTTTGAAAAATCCTGGGCATTTTGGTTGAGACAACCAAAATTAGGCTTCATTTGGGACTGTGGAGCAACAACAAAATACACATATCTCTGTCTTTACCCTGATTTTCCAAACACTTATGGCACATCTTGTTTCTCTCTGTAATAACTCACTGTGGAAAAGCAATGCCCACGTATTTCTCAGTGTTATTATACATTAACATTCGGGTGTTGCTAAAAAAAATTAGTTATATAAAAAAAGGTGCCTCATTCTGTTTTGTTGTTCTCACAAAGGGATTAATTAGCTCCTGACTGAACTATGCTTGGACCCAGGAAAACACCAGAAACAACCTTGTGTCCAAGGTCCCAGTGCCTAGGTACCAGTATAGCACATTTCCTGGTAGGAGCTAATGAAAAGTACTGCAGTCACAGGGGGGGTTTGCAGACCTTGATTTTTCTGTGCATGGAACCCAGTGTTTGTTTCCAGCTGATCCTGTCCAGAAAAGGGGAGATCGTGCACTTCCAAAGTGCAGTGAGATTGGCCTGTGTGGAAAAAAAGCCTTCCATCATTTGCAGTCCTTTCCTCTGAGCCTGATGGGCTGGAGAGGCACTGGAAGAGCAATCTCATATATGAAACACCTTATCTCTAAATTAGATTAGTGATGGGCAGTGGAGACTTAGTTTGAGGGAAATTGCCAAAGGCACAAAACTAACCAGTGTTATGAACTATACACCATACTTCCCTTTCATTTTAAATATTGACACAGCATTCTGGACATTATAAATAAAAATTCTTTCATAGAAATCTTGTTATTGTATATTTGAGATTGTTACATGAAGCCTATATATTAATCACTTTCCTCAGTTTGGTAAAATCCCATAAGCAAACAAACAAACAAAAAAAAATATATATATACAGGTCAGAATTTTTAAAGCACAGATTGTTTTTACCAGCAAATATAACTTTTAAGTGTTTTGATTTATATATTTTAATTGTGTGAGGATTATGCTATATAGTGTATAGAGCATGTGCATTTGAGAATGCTGTTACCCCAAAGGCAATAAATGATTAAAATAGATTTTTCAATAAACAAGCAAGTGGTAGGAATTGTTATCTGTTCAGTTTACATTATGTCAAGAAGTCGAGTTGTTTACAAAAAGCACTGGATAGTATTTCACTTTTTTTTTTTAGTTCCTTTTTGTATTTTCAACTGGATGTCCTTGAGAGCTGGAGCAACAGAAATGGGAAGAAGTTCATTAGCACAAAGTGCATAATGATACACTTGGAGTCAAGTAAAATGAGCATCTGCTTTAATCTAAGTGCTCTTTGGTTAGAAATGTCTAAAGGAGGAAAGGGCTCAGGGTGCTGGCTGCTCACAGAATAACTCTGAGCTGTGAAAAAGACCTAAATAAACCTCAGGGATGTCAGGAGAGGCATCTCCAGAAATATTGGCAGTACTTTACAGGGCACTGGTAAGACTTTGTCTGGGTATTTTTTGTATATTCAGATCAGCAATGCTCTATCAGAGAGAATTCCAAGATGAAACAGGAGACTGAGTGAGTTTCTCACTGCTTTAGTCTAGAGCTGAGCCATTCCTGTCACAGACCTCCCTGTGCTTGGTACAAAAACCACACAAAAAGTCCTGTCTCCTAAAAGTTAACTCTGAGCACTCTTGAAAAGTCTGGTGCAGCTGCTCTGGGGAAGCTAAAGGGAGAAAGAAGCCTGGTATAGGTATTTAAATGATACTATAAATACAGCTTTAGGTCAATTATTTCAGTATGCATTAAGTGAAAAAAAAAGTACTTTTGCACATAATTTTTTAGATTTTTTTTTTCTAGTTTTATAGTTTAGGGTGTGAAATGAATGAGGAATTTGAGGAAAGGGGAAAGACATCTGCTACTTGTAAGGGATTTTGGAAAATGAGAGCTCATGGCAGCACTTCACACTGCCGAGGTTCTTGTGTTGCAAAGGCAACCCTGCAAATGTTTATCCACTCATACCCAGGCTGATTTTCTCTCTCTCTCTTTTCCTCACTCTTTTTTAAGACATGTCTGTTAAACATCACTGGTTTCTATTTTTCCCTTACCATCCCTAACATAGTAAAGGTGATTGAGGAGTTTCTGTTCATGCTGTAATTTCCATATGTTTTTGCAAGGCTGTACAAAGGTGATGTGTTACTGCTGAGTCTTGGGACATGAGGCATTTGGCTACATTCTTGTGACAAAGAATTCATAAAACAGAATTTATGTGGTGCTTTATGGAACCAGCTGATTAACTGCAGCCCTCAATAAAGGAGAGTTGCCATGTGCAATTGAAGTACAGGTATAAAAGAACTACAATAAAGAAGATGCAAGTGAAAACAATATATTAAGCTCCTGAGAAGCAGATTCATTGTCAGGTCTTTGCATTTCAAAAGAAACTCAGGACCTGCTGATATGTGGTGCTGTTATTTCGTGTTGTACGACAGCACTGTTAAGAGCAAGAGTTTGGAAACAAACTCCTCCTGACCTTGGGAAACTGAATTACATTGAAACAGTTTCTGTTTTAAGCAAGCCTGGACTTGTGTGTCACCCTCTAAGAATTAGTGAAGGCCACAAAGTTGCTCCTCCATTTAACTAACTGTACAAAGAGATTATTTTCTTATTTTATGGCAAACTGCTACCAGGTTCCAAACACATTTCTGTTTGCTTGGGCATAATTTTTATCAGCATATGTCACAAGAAGGGCTTATAGTTGTAAATAATTCCCAGTAATATTGCTGTTATTATTGGAGTTCCAATTCCTGTAATTGGAAATTTTGCAGATGTATATGAGTTTGAGGTTCTCTGTGGTAGAGTCACTGTGTATATAAAAGTACTGTAAGGCCAACTCTTTTACTAATGCTAAAGAAAGTGCTTCTCTAGCAACTATGATATTGAAAAATACTGTGGTTTATTTCTCCTGGTGCTTCAAATACCTGGATATGGATTAAATGTCTTACATTTTGGACTGTTGGAATCCCTAAGAAAAGTGTTGCATGAATTTAGACTGAAATGCAGTTATTTTTCAAGTAGATAGTCAAGGGAGAAATTCAGAAGCTTGTTTCTCTGGTATAGTCAGGGACTGAAAGTAGCAAGAAAGGTTTTAATCATGAAATAATGGAATTAGAGTTAGTGGTGCAAACTGTGAATATTTTATCATGTCCTTGCCCAACATCTGTCCTAAAGGAGAGTTAACAAATTGGTTCAACCTTTCTTTAAAAGCAGCCATAAATGCAAATGTTTCATACTATTATATTACAGCTTAATATTCTCAATGACAGCACGACAAATTTCCATTTGCTCAGTATTAAAACATTATCCCTGGCAACATTTTGACCAGTGTATTTTCTTGCCCTAATTCAGATGCAAGAGAATCCCAGTCTCCAAGCCCTTCACAGGCTTTGAGTAATTGCCATTTGTTTTTGTCCTTCACCTCTCTGCTCTTCTGAAAACAGATTGTATTCCACAGCAGGGTTTCAGCGATGAGAGGTAAAGTAAACCCTCCTCTAGCAATTGGATGCTTTGACTCACTAAAGTCACTGCTGCTTGAAAGAGAAATTGGTTTCCCTTGAGAATATGTGAGCAATAAAAAAAAAATAAAAAAACCCAGCTGTAGATGAGTTTGTATAAGGGCACATAAAATCCAAATTCCTGGCTGTAGATATTTTTGTGAGAAGCAGAAAACTGATTCACTTATTACTACTGTGGCCATTGTATTTGTCTAAGGCATTTTTGAAGTCCAAAGGCTCTTTAAAAGTGTTTATTTCCCTGAGGAGACAAATGCAGGATTCTGTACCACAAGTCAGGTATGCCAGCCTTTAACAAGATTATGAGAGCCTTGTCCATGGGTCTGCAGTGTGAAAAACATCCTTAGCTGTAGGTCACAATGAATAAGAGGAGAAGAAAGTAGCCAGAAGAGATCCAGCCAGCTGCCTGGTTTTATGGGCAGGTTGTTAGACTGGCTGTAAAGGACTGGTTTCACATTTACACTGGTGCCTGCAGAGCAGCTGGGTGCACACATTCCACTGGAAATACTCACTGCTCTGGGGCAAAGCAGTTACAGTATTCAATGCTTGGAAGAAATTTATTTTATTAGAACAGAATGCCCTGGGCTTCTGCAAATGACTTACCTTCCTCCTTCAGAATACCCAGATACAGAGCAAAACTCCACTTGCTTCATTTCCCAGGCTCTATAGCAAGGCTGAAGAGTGGCATTGATGCCACAGTGATAAGTGCTCTGAAAGTGCCTACACAGAGAGATAAGGCTCAAGGATACTCACCAGCTAATTCAGGTTAATAAATTAAATAGAAGTGAGATGTAATTTATGTTGTTAATAAGTCTCTTCTCCTGTTAGTAACATGCAAATCTATGCAAAATTATTTCTTTTGCATAAAGAAATTGAATTGGAAAGATGCCACGTGGCCTAGCTACAGAAAGTCCTTAACAAATTGTATAATCTCAATAGCAGTAAACACAGTCTAGGTGTTTGGATATGTTCTTAATTCAATTCCTCTTGCTATTGTTAAATACTAACCAACATCCTTGTTGTGGGCCCTTTAACACTTTGTGCCATCAAACCCCTTTACCTGAGTGGTTTATGCTCCTTGCTGTTAATGGATTCAGCCTCACGTTGCCTTGGGGGTTCACTTTAATGCACAGGTAAACAAATGCAGTTCCTGTGACTCACACTGCACACATCAGGAAACCTCCAGCAGAGGTTTAGAGCTCTTGCTTTAACTGTTGCACTCATCTTCCTCCCAAAACAAGAATTACAGTCCTCCATAGAAAGACATTTCAGTTGGATTACCAGAGGGTTCTTCTCCAATTATTTTGTGTAGACACTTACCTTGCCCCAGGGACTATTGTGTCATGCACATGCTTTTAATTTCTTTTCAGGTTTTGAAGACCAACTTCTCTCTATTTTTAAATGGCTGTCTTCTGCTGAGAAGTGTTAAAATAGTTTGCAGAGACCATCTGCCCTCTTGCCAAGCAGGAGTACTTGGGTTCTGTACGTGGCTGTGACACTTGCCAACTTTTCCACTCACAGCAAAGTTTCTTCTCCTCCCTTTCCCCATACATCTCTAAATATAAATTAGGAATAGCAGGCAGTTTCTCAGAAGGCTCTATCTGCCCTATGGATAAATTCCATGTTTGTTCTCTTTCACTCTCCATTTGATTCCACACTGACTTTTGTATGTGTTTGTCTTCTGGCCTTCTTCCCCAAAACCAGTACTGTGCAAATAATTGATTTTTCAGTTTACTGAGTGGACGGGAGAGCCAGGATTTGAGGGGGTAATTCTTCATGGTAAAGTAAAAGACCTTTTAAAAAACTCTTTAAAAAATGAAATCTGACAGGTTTTGAAGCAGAGACATCACTTCGAAATGAACGAGCTAAATGTCAGTATTTCAGTGATTCAGCTTGTCAATCCCAATTTGTAAATTATTTTGGTCATCTCAAACTACATTTTCTGCAGCACAGAAACTGTATTTCAAATAATAATAATATGAGTAGTAGTGGTGATAATAATAATAATAATAA
>VZRX01019869.1:0-32639 GCA_013398075.1 Notiomystis cincta
CAGCGCTGGTTCAGCAGGCACAGAGCTGGCTTCAGTGGGGCCAGCACGGGCTCTGGAGCTGCAGCCCCTCCTCACCCCCCAGGCAGTCTGCACTAAGCAGAGATTCCGGTGCTCGGCCCCAAGGAGCAAAACCCAGCAAGGCAAGGACTCGGGAACCTGTCCAGAGCTACCAGGAGCTGTAAAATCCCTGGGCAGAGCAACGCTGCTACTTCACAGAATCACACAGTGGCCTGGGCTGGAAAGGAGCTCTGAGATCACCTGGTCCAACCTAGGACCCAACCAAACCCTGGCACTGAGTGCCACGCCCAGGCTTTGTTAAACACCTCCAGGACTGTGACTCCCCCACCTCCCCGGGCAGACGATTCCATTTCCCAACCACTCTTTCAGTGAAGAATTCCTTTCTGACATCAAACCTGAACTTTCCCTGGTGCAGCTTAGGGCTGTGTCCTCTCCTTCTGTCAGTGGGTGCCTGACCCCACCCGACCACAAGCACCCTTCAGGGAGCTGTGGAGAGTGATGAGGTCTCCCCTGAGCCTCCTTTTCTCCAGGCTGAACACCCCCAGCTCCCTCAGCCATTCCTCACAGGATTTGTGTTCCAGACCCCTCACCAGCCTTGTTGCCCTCCTCTGGATGCGTTCAAGCCTCTCAACGTCCCTCCTGAACTGGGGGGCCCAGAACTGGAGACTGTGTGCTCCTAGCTCTGTTCAGAAGATGTTCATTAATTAGGTCAAACTGGCAGTAGTGATGTCAGGCCATGAGATCCTGAGGGAGGGCAGGGGGTGCTGCTGGCTGAGCCTGTGTGCCCCAGCTTTGGCTAAAAGGTCACACAAGGCTCCCTCGTGGTGCCCATCATCACAGAAACAGCCCTGCCCCACTGCAGGAAGGCTGGAGAGGGACATCTGCCAGGGCCATGGGGAGACAGGACACAGGGAATGGCTTCCCAGTGCCAGAGGGCAGGGCTGGATGGGATATTGGGAAGGAATTGTTCCCTGGCAGGGTGGGCAGGCCCTGGCACAGGGTGCCCAGAGAAGCTGTGGCTGCCCCTGGATCCCTGGCAGTGCCCAAGGCCAGGCTGGACAGGGCTTGGAGCAGCCTGGGACAGTGGAAGGTGTCCCTGCCATGGCAGGGGTGGCACTGGATGAGCTTTAAGGCCATTCTCTGACTCTGTGATTTTAAATTAGCAGTAATTTCAAAAATTAGCTTAGGCTGTGATAGAGGGCAGGATTGCCCTTGAGCATGTTGTTTTCCTGGTCTGTCACATCTGGGGACAGCAGCTCCTTATCCATCCTCTGCCTCTCCCTGTTCTGTGAGAGAGTTTTAAACTTCTGCAACTTGATGAAAAACTGGCTCCTTCCTAGAGGACAAAAGGAATAAATCTTCTCTGTACAAGTACATTTTGCACAAATTACAGCTGCTAACTTTTCTGAGCTTTATTTTATTTTTAATACAAGTTGAGGAAAAAAAATATCCTAGCTTAATCCAGTTTTCATTAAAAAGAAACCAAAAAATGCATTTCAGAGTGAGCTGCCCTTCAAGACTCCCAGGTATCAGCAGCATCCCATTGCTTTGGCAGCTTCCCCCTTGGCACAGCCACACTGTTGACCACAGATTTCAAACAGCTGATGCAAAGCTGACCATTGCAGACTCTATCCTTGAGTTTATACATGAGCTGTTGGGAGCATTTTAATTCAAATAGTCTCAGTTCCTTTCAGAAATAAAAAAGTGGAACATAATACAAGTGCAGCTAAGCTGACTGTGCTCATCAATGCCACCCACCATTTACTCTGATTAGAAGTCTTCAAATCCTGCTCCCATGCCCATGTTCTGAAAAGGCTCTGCTGAAATGGTAAATGGAGGCACTGGTGCAAAACTCCAAAGGAAGTTACACAATGATGCTCACTTAGGTAAGAGGTGCACAGGCATATCTGGCAGGAAGAAACCGACTCAAGAAAAGAGATTACAATGCCCTGTAAAAGACATTACAGAGCACCACTTCTGTTGGAAATCAGTGATCCACTAACTGCTGAGATCCAGGGCATGGCACGGCCTCTGTACACAGCCACTGGCACAAGTGCAAACTTACAAGCATATCCAACCCTAAAATATGGTTTGCTGAGGGCAGAATTAAGTAAAATCTTATTAATAATCATTTAACAATGCTATGACTGAGTAACAAATAATTATTATTACTGCATGTGGAAAAGGCTGAAGACAAGCCTTGGAGATTTTTAAAAAGGGAATTTCACAATTCCAGTACAGCTTAAGGATCCTGAAAAAAGAATGGTACATCCATATTCCAGAATATGACTGAATTTCTCTGCAGCGGGATCACCATTGTGCCCAGTGTGTGGTAAGAGCCTGACTGCCTTCAGCAGGAGGGCAAGTGCACAAACATTGCCTGCTTCTGAAAACTCTGAGCTGTTCATTTACAGGGTTTTCAGCACTGGGTACCCGAGATTTGCACATGAAGGGAAGCAGCATCTGCCTTCTCCTCAAGCAAAAGGAAACACCCAAGTTCAGTCTTGCAGAAGGGAAATGAAACCAAGTAAGGTGTAAATCTAAACCATTGGCTTCCAAAATGAGGGTCTGGCTGACGGGGTGAGCACAGGGGTGTTCTGTCCCTGTCCAAGCGTCTCTGGGTGCAGCCCTGCTGGAGAGGGGACAGTCAGTGCTGTCACACCTCTCACCTCGGGGGTCTGAGCCAGGGGCTGAGCACAGTTCTGGGCCCCATTACACGAGCTGGGCTCAGCCCCCCCAGGAACAAGGAGCATCTTCTCCCCTGGACTTGTGCCAGGGGCTTGTGTGCCCCCAAGTTCAGAAAGGCACCCAGGGAAATCAGGTGTAGTTATCAACAGCAGAAACATGCCAGCAACAAATATCCGCCAAGAGAGGAACAACTCCAGAGCCATGCAGGAGGAGTGGGACACAAACACACAGTGACTGAGCTTTACCCTGTTCTGTGCAGGGAACAGTGACAGACCACAAGGAGCCCAGGTGGTTGGAGCTGGAAGGAGCCACACAAAGAGCAGCAGTGTAAGGTGAGTGGCTGGTGCCTGACCTCGAGAACTATCCACTTGTGTTGGAGAATGCTGGGGCGTAATCCTGCACAAACTGCTGGAGAGAGACACGTTTTATATCCCACCTGTCTGATCCACAGCCATAGGCTGTGTGTTCTGTGAGAAATGAGAATATAGCATGGCAAAAGTTAGCTGATCTCACAATTATATTTAGGGGGAAAATGCTTTAAAGAAGTACTAGAGCAACCAAGACAAATCACATGGAGGCATCACAATCTAATGAGCAGGGCCCTGGCAGGTTCCTGCAGATCTGAATTCTTTTCTCAATTAAACAGTAGGAGTGGACTGTTTTGCAAATATTTAATTTCCAAGCTTCTAATTACAGTGGCTGAGTTTTTTCTCCTGAGGAAACAGGTGTTGACACAAGATCTGACAGATCCTAGCAACTGGCATTTGCTGGTCCCTTTCTCAGTTTTACAAACACACATGGAAAAGAGGAAAATGCACGATCTAACCTAGAGACAAATATTTGGGCTGTGCACCAAGAATTTTCTGATCTGTGTTTGCATGGTGAGCTGTTTGTAACCTGGCTCAGTTCTGCCAGAGATGGAAGTTTCAGCATGCTCCATTTTGAAATGGCATCATCCTGGCTGTGAGAAGCTGCACACATGGGCCAGTTAGGAGGAAGTAATTAAATATATTCACAATGAAATCCTTTCTGTGAGGGGGATTTAATCTTTTCATCTTCCCTAGACACATCAAAAAGGGAAATAAAATGCACAGAAGAAAATATAAAGAGGATATCTGTTGTACTTCAAAAAATCCATGAAAACCTATGATGCTTCCAGTTCAGACTTAAACTACAAATGGAAATAAAGTCAAATTTAGAGTTTAAAGTATAACCTTGTTCATTAGCATGCTCTAATACTGCTAAAATTTTAATGTATTTGATGGAAGCAAGATAACCATAAAAAATGCTACCTATTGCACATTGTTTTGCTGCACTGCCTGCATGTAGCTAATTACATCCTCCCTGCCTTCACTCTAAAATGTCTTGCTTTTGTGGGTTTTATCCATTGCCCTTCATGTTCAAATGCAGGCGTTTGTCTGAATTACCATTTTATTGTAGTATTAAACTTGTGCTGGGCCACATTAACAGCACTGTGTTATCACATATCAGATCAGTTATTAATGCAAGTAACCACTATATTTAGTTTGTTTCTGTATTTGGTCCCCACACTCCCTACCCCCCCAAAAAATTATTATTTACTTATGCCCTGGAACTGTTGTATTCTACCAGCTAAACACATGCATTCTTTGAGCTGGGTACTGTTTTGGAAATGCACAGTATTACCCATTTTAGTAGCCTATTGTCTCTGTTCCTACTGAGAGGGTTTTGAAAGTGCATTTCTGGCACAAAGCACTGAAAGCTCTACGGGCTGGCTACTGCACACACGCAATAAATCCATCCTTTATTCATGCTTCTGCCTCAATAACATAAAAATCAGCTAAGTGTCTTTTACACTGCTGAAAAATGGCTGATGAACCAGCCTCGCCTCAGGTTTTTTTCTGGTGCTGAAGTATTGTGTTGAAGTATTATTTCTTTGTGCTCCTCCAGACCCCTCATCAGGTCCAGAGGACTCTACTGACACAGCCGAGCTGCTCTGGCACCCCCAGGTGCAAGGTGGGAGCCCCAGTGTCTCATTCCCCCCCAGCAGGTGTGGCCCATCCCAAGCTCTCTGTGCCCTGGGGTCCCCCCAGCTCGGAGGGAGCCCTGGCTGTCCCAGCCTCGCTGCCTGGGGGATCTGAGCTCCCATCCCTGCAGAGATTTCAGCTATTTCGGGGCTCTCTGAAGGAGTCTGCAGTGGCACTGAGCCATGTGGCAGATGTATTAGAGAACGGGCTTATTTCATCTTGTTCAAACCTTTTCTCTTTTGTATCGAGTTCCTCGCTATGTAAATAAGAAACCAGCTCAAGGCCTGTTACATTATTTGTTACTTCCACCTCGTTCAAAGGCAAGCTCAGGGATGAATTCAGCCAGAAAGGACTTTTGAAAATGTCTGCTCTGACCTTTCAAGTAACACAAAATCCAAAATACAAGAGCATAAAAGTTAATGTCTTTACAACAGGGATGGATCCAGGTGATTCAACCTGAACTGCACAAAACGCATCCATTTTTAGTGCTGCAGAGTGATGCAAGTTACACACATTTAGGTCTCCTTGGTGCATTACCTGGGCTGATCTTTCTGGGTTTTACACAACCACATGCTGTACCTTGTGTTTTGTTTGCTTTTCAATGCATTTCAGGCTGTTCAATTTTGTCCAGCCCACCGTCTTCAGAAATGAAGGATATCTCAGTTGGAAATTTACTGAAATAATACTCAATAGGTAAAGGAGAAACCAAGCCTTGAGCCTACAAAGCTGACATGCTCCCAACAGATGGAGTCTGCCCGTGCTGAAGAAAAAGACAAACATCCTCACAAGGTCCAATAATCAGGAAATAGTGGAAGCAAATGTGTTCAGTCTAAAAGTGGCAGTCAGCCTGCAGGAGCCATATGAGTAGGATATAAAGAGAACCTGCTCCAGGCATGCTTGCAATGTCCAGGCATGGGTCCATCTCCTTTCTACCCCACTGCCAGGTCCTTTGCTTATCCACTTCCAGCTGACAGCCGTGTCATTTCAGCCTTTTCTTAAATTAACTGAATAATAATCTAAACATAAACTTCCCTTGCAATCCCAGGAACATTTTTAACCCATTTAAAAACTCTTCTCACTATGTCTGCATCCCTTTGAAGCTCTGACACCAGAAGCAGGCACAGAAATTCTAATGACAAGCTTGGTAAGGCTGTAGCCAAAAGCAGGATTACTTGCCCACTTTATAACTTTCTGCATTTATCTCAGAAGATCTGGTTCCCTTTCAGCCACAGCATTGTGCTGAGAGCTCACATTTAGGAGCTTTCTTCTGCCAGCTCCCCAAACCTCACCTGAGTAAATGAACAAACCCCAGAGCCCTGGAATCTCCACTCACTGTTCCCCCACCAGCTCCCTTGCACTGGTTTTATTGAAGACAGACCAAGTGACTACCAAACTGGGAGAGTTCAATAAAAGCAACTTGTCTTCTCTTTTGTTACCACTCTGCCAATATTTGCAAAGCCTGCAAGCTCTGCAAAAAGTTAGACTGATAGTTAAATTCCCTGAAAATCATGTTAAATGTTAGCCCATGGCTCAGCCCCAGACTGGCCCTCAGAAACAGCACTGCTCACTGATATCTCTCGTCACAACTATATTTTGGTATCTACCAATGACTCAGTTTTTAAAAGACAAGCAGCTAAATCCAAGCTTCCAGTCCAAATGTCATGCAGTATTAAGTTCTGAAGCCCAAGCACACGTCAGTTAATCTGACTGTATCAACCTGCCCATAATCCACTTTAAAAAAAATTAAAAGAAGATACTAATTGTCTGTCTGACAAGGTCTGTATTTTCCAAGTGACTGCTACTCTTATTGAAATTTTTAGCTGCCAAGCCCTGCTGATGAACTCCTGAATCAAGTGTTTTGTTATTTTACACAGAATCAATATCAGGCCAATTTGCCTACAGCTTCCTGGTCATTCTTCTTTACCTCTTTAAAGCAAGAAACAGTAAACATATTATCTCAAATTCTGTGACATTTCTTTGGTTTTCAACTCTGTTTAATTAGTGATTCAGAAAGCCTCTTAGCTTTTAAAAATGATCCTTATGAAATTCAACACATTTGTTCCCCATTCCCCTTTGTTACAAATGACAAACCTATTCCTGCCAGAGCAGGCTGAATGGATGCATCCACCTGCTTCATGCCAAATTCCAAGCAGATGTATCAACTGAGCATTTCAATTTATTGGTTCTTCAATAGTTTTGCTGTTCTGACAATCACTCTTATTTCAGCTCTTCCCTTCAGGAAGGGCTGGTTTAGCTGTTTTGTTACTTTCTAGGAGTGAATGCTCTCTCCCAGCAGCGGAGGTGCACTCAAAGCTGGTACCACAAAATCTGCAGCGAGGAAAATCCCACAAAGATGGATTCACTGTTGGAGCTGCAACTCAGCAACCACGGGCCAGGGAATGAGCCCTGCTGCAGGAGGGGATCAGACAGAGCATCTGAGACGTGCCAAGACCGTCTCAGTTCACCTGGGAAAAGGCAAGGCTGTGACAGGCGGGAGCGAGCAGGCGGTCGATAACACAGCAGGCTCTGCTCGGGTAAGGAGGTTTGCCCTGCACTGCAGGAGGAGGAAACACACAGGGGCTTCTCGTGACAGGGGAGAGCAAAAGAATTACACCTTTACTACTGGGGTAATGATGAGTTTATAGAAACTCAGGAAATGCAAACTTTGGAGATGTGTGAAGCAACTAAACCCAGGAGTACCTTAAACCATTAACAGGCAGGGAGAGTACAGTGGGATAGAGCTCCCTTTGTAACCAAGTTCTGCACCACTGGCAAATGCACAAACAACTTCAGACTCTAAGGAGGAAATACAGATGCTCCTGAATTCTCCAGAGAGGTTGTTTGTGGCCTGGCACACACCTAAAAGGAAACGACGACCCTCACAGTCACCTTGACACAGAATTTCTGCCTCTCAGCTTTACACCACTCTCCCTTTTTTTTCTGAGCAATCTCCCTGCAGAGTAGGAAAAATATCTGAGCTTTGCAGGTTGGTTTCTCTGGGAGAATAAAGTTAGTGACACAGAGGCTGCCAACACTCTTGTACATAAAAATCCCCCCCCCCAATCCCATCTTCTGGGATTTGCAGCTCTCAGCCAGCTCTCAGCTCTCGAGGAGCAGCTCCAGACCCAGTTCAGAGCTTAATTTGAGTTGAGGCAGAGACTCTTTTGCCTAACTCCTTCTACCCAGAGTTTTGTATAGCCCAAAGTGAATGGATTCTTTCTATCAGGACTGAACATTTACCAGTACACCAGGAAGAAGAAACCACAAATATTTGTGCAGCAGCATTGCTTGGCATCTTCTGTACTGCAAGTATGAGACTGTCAATACCCCCCAGCACTCAGCTCTTTGTATCTCAGGGCTGAGCTCTTCATCATCTGGAGCAGAGACTTTATCAGACAGGTGTAAGTGACAGCTGATGTTAATGATTTTTAAATAAAATAAAAAAAGAAAGTCTTGACTGTTTTGTGTTGTGTATTTTCAATGGCCACTGTTGTCTCATAAAACTAATATAATATAGAACCAATGAAAAATGCCAAGATCAGAACTGCAAAATTAAAAGTCAAGACAAAGCCATTTTTTATCTCAGAAATTAAAATTTCTGAGGAATCCTAAGCATGTATTCCACTACTTGAAAGTGAAAATGCTTCTGAACTATCAAAAAACCCCACAATGCACAAATCCTGAATTTCAGCCAGCTTCAGTAAAGAGTTTATCAACACTCATTACTCACAGTCAGAGTACCAGTGCACAGGGGCTCAGCATGTGCTGTCTGACACCCAGCCTCCCAGGGACAGGAGCTCCAAGGATCCAGTTACTTAAGCCTGAGAGCTAAGAGACATAAAGGAGATGAATCTGTAATTATAGCCCAGTTACTATGCAAATACTTCAGCACACTATCTCGGGAAGAAATCTAGGTCTTGCCTTTCAGAACAGTTTCATTATTAGAAACGATTATTGCCTTTATTCCACCACTGTGATATTTCATGCATTTTATATAGCACAGATAAGGAGCAAACAAGAACAAACAGCTTTTACCTCTGCAATCCTCACTGGCAGCATCAAAATCACAGCCCTGAAAGGACCAGGGATGAGAAACACCCAGGGATTTTAAATCTGTGGTTAGTAGAAAGCCTCAGTAATAACTTGCATCTCATATCTTAAGACTGCAGATATTTTTAATGAGTTCATAGGGTCGCACACGCAGCTGGACCTGCACAGGTCAGACCCACCGTGATTCCTGGGCAGCTGCTGAGCCTGCCCCTGGTCATTAACACGTTGTCCTGGCTGTGAAGGGATGTTTTAGGCCTGTTTTCCTCCACTGGCACCCCTGACTGTGCCCGTGTGGTGGGACCGAGGCAGGAGTGTCACGGAGCAGCACAGATTCAGGAGGGTGGAGGTGGCTGAAGGCTGCTGGCAGCTCCAGCCCCAGGGAGCAGGGAGCCAGCACTGCCCCACACCTTGCTGCTCCACACGATTATTGCTGCCAGGCACCAGGGCTGGCACTGGGAGTGCTGGGAGAGGCTCTGGACACAGCTGGGGCGAGCACGCTGCCCTGGATAAGCACATCAGGCCTGGCTGTGCATGGTAGGGCTTTATCTGCAGGGCAGGCAAGCTGCTTTAAAGCAGCTTGGCTGAAATAGAATTCAGAAAGGAGCAAAATCCACGGGCAAAGACTTGCCATTGAAAATGTCCTGCACCTTAGCCACAGCTTCATTATCTCACGTTCACTGGGCCACTTCAAACATCCAACATGTTATTCACAGCCACAGAGTTTTCACAGAATTAGCAGAGGAAGGGAAAAAAGATGCTTTAAAAGAACTTTCTGCCCAAGGAAGTGAAAAAGCAAGCTGTCCTGCATACTTCATCTAGTGCCTCACATTTATTAAGGGCAAAATTATTTCTGTCTGCTCACATAAATGGAGCAGATAGAATATCTCTCCCCAGAGCAGCAGGAGCCACCAGGGCCAGCCAGATTAAGTTCAGAGCACTGATGCAACCTGTGTGAGGCATTACTTCACGAAGTGGTGAGTTAGCAACATGGGTTTTTTTGCAAAATATTTCGTTTGCATCTTCTGTCAAGCAAACAAAAGCAGTAATTGTGGGGAGATGTGTTTTGATTTTTCTGTGCTGCTGCCTCGTCCCCAAATGTAAGCACCGTGTCAGGCAATTCACAAATAACACCTCTTCCTGCAAACAAACGTTATGGCTGATCATTAAAGATTGCTGTGATATTTGCAGAAAGGATAATAGGGATCTGGACAAAATAAAGAGTGCTATCTGATACATGGAAACAGTTGGTTTTATAGAGTGCTGGATAAATTCACTGCAATTTTTTGCATCTCCCTGCTTGCTATATTTTCTCATTTGAAGGACAGATCTGTATTCGTTTCCAAACACAGAGCATATTGTTCCACATGTTCTACAGCTCCTGAATCACACTAATTTATATTACTACATTTTTTAATTTAATGATTGATATGTTGGCTTTGCAAACTGCCTGTCGGAATAATTCATACAGTATTAAAAAACCAAGTGTACAGTAGTTTTATTAATGCACCCTTAAAGAATGATGAAACCTTCAGCCTCACTCTAATGAATTGTGGTGAAACACTTCTAAAAACGATGCTATTTGTGTGTGCTTGTCCCTCAGCTGGGGAGGGGGCTAAGGGGAGGGAGGCAGCAAGCAACAGCAAAAGCAGAAATTTCTACTGAGAAAATGGAAGCGTTTTCCGAAGTAACCTTCAGCTATTGAGTCGTGGTAGGAGACATGGCAGCTCCAGACCTCCACTTCTTTATTCCCCAGGATTCTGAAGGATTGTTTCTTGGTTTGCCTCATTTCAAACCCCAGGCACAGCCACTCTGGGCTCCCTGGCAGCACCAAGGCCACGTCTGCGTACCTGAGGTCAAGTCCTGCAGCCCTAAATCAGCTTTTCAAAGGCTGCTGTGCTTCGGGGGCAAATGCTGTTGGCAGCACATCCCCAGAGGCTGTGCAGCACACCGAGAGCAGGATGCTCCAGACACAGCGGGTTTGGAGCCCTGTGCACAGGAGAAGTGCTACAGAGAACAGGAGAAATGCTCACAGAACAGGAGAAATGCACACAGAGAACAGGAAAAGTGCACACAGAAAAGAAATGCTCATAGAGAACAAGAAAAATGCACAAAGAACAGGAGAAATGTTCACAGAACAGGAGAAATGCTCACAGAGAACAGGGAGTTTGAAGCCCTGTGCACAGAAAGGCTCACAAGAGCAGAGGGAGGTTTGAAAACCTGTGCACACAAGAGATGCTCATGGAGCACAAGAGAAGTGCTCACAGAGAACAGGAGAAGTGCACATAGAGCACAGGAGGGTTTGAAGCCCTGTGCACAGAGATGCTCACAGAGAACAGGGAGTTTGAAGCCCTGTGCACAGAAATGCTCAGAGCATAGGAGGTTTGAAGCCCTGTGCCCAGAGATGCTCACAGAGCACAGGGAGGTTTCCCTGCACACAGCCCAGCTGTCTGTGGCCAAGAGAGGGGAGGAATGGGATGAGCTACCAGCCACTGCAGAGCTCCTTTCCCATCCCTCTTGGGAGAGTCCTTCCCACAGAGCTGCGGGGAGGGAACGCAGGCTCTGCCCCGGCCCGCGGTCTGCGGTAAGGACGATAAATACCTTGTGACAGTTCTTTTACCTGAAACACGGCATGTTTCACACACCCCAGGTGCGACAGGCAAACCCCAGTCTGTGTCTGCTGTCCCCCACCTGTGAAAACACCATCTCTCTCTCAATTGACAGCTGTCATGGAAGGGAAAAGCTGCCTGGATCCCGCAGTGACAAGTAAACGGTGTTGTTTTCGTTCTGCCACACCGAAATACCAGCGTTACACCGAATTTGCATTTGCAAATAGCGGTGAATTGCTTCTGATTCCAGGCCTGGGCTTAAAAAGGAAAAGTGTTTTCAAAGTAATCAGGGGAGGACCGAATAGATACTGGGTGTGCATCTTTCTGGTAACAAGTTTCGGTGCAACTGAATGAAGACAAGCAACGTTTTCTCCATTTCTACACTATTTCAGCTGCGGGTGAGGAATGAAAAAAAAAACATCTCAGGAAAAGCAACTTGGAGCTTTACTCATTTTTCTGTGCCAGGATGGGTCCTCACCCAGTTTTGGATCCTCAGAGGAGGATGCACCACAATGCAACGGCTCACTCTGCACAAACTGGAAGTGTTTTGTTGTTGTTGTTGGCTATTTTACTGTGCCATAGCATAAAATTTTGCCAGGAAAAATGTATTTCTCAGCTTTTAAGAGTACATAAGTACATAACACAGAAACAGATCACCAATGCTGTTATAAAGGTGTGGCAGCCAAGGCTAAAGACCTGAAATTGGGAACCATATCCAGCAAAGTGCTGAGTTTCGCCCAATATTCATGGTATATTAGGACACACCGGGGCTTTTTTTTGCAAAATGTACAGAAAAATCCCAGCAACTACAAAAAAATACCACTTGCTGCCCTTTTGGGCTGGGGCAGCAGAGGGGCTGCAGGAACAACAAGAAGTGGCTCAGTTTTCCTTGTAATTGCCCTGACACACTCCATCAAATGAACCCACTTGGGTGTTGTGTGACACTGCTGCCACATCAGAGACGAGTTTACCGGCCCTTAGGAAATTTTTGTGACATTAGTGGTAGGAATTACTCAAGACTGTAATCCTGATCTGGAAGACAAAGCCCAGCACAGTCAAAACAAAACAGAACAAACCAGCAGCACAGCCCCTGTGCAGTGGAGCTGCCAGGAAGGCAGAGCCAGGCTCAGGATGCCCAGAATGATGTGATGGGGATGATGGGGATGGGGATGATAGAGATGATGGGGATGATGGGGATGGGGATGATAGAGATGATGGGGATGATGGGGATGATGGGGATATTGTGAATGATGGAGATGATGGAGATGATGGGGATGGGGATGACGGGGATGCCACACGAAGGGCAAGGAGCAACCAGCTCCTGGAGGCATCTTAAAAAGCACACTGAATCAACAGCTAAAAGTCTTTTTCCTCATCCCCATGTTTCTCCCCTGCCTGCTGTGAAATGGGTTCTATTTTGGAAGAGGAAAGGCATAAGCTGTGCTCGGTCAGTTCCATGCAGACACTGCAGGGTGGAGCCGTGGCACGCTGCAGAGACATTTTTTTCAGACCTTGCCAACACATCTGATGCTTTCTATGTGCTCTACAGAAAATCAGGTGCCACTTAACTTTTCTCGGTCTTTCAAAGAGTATCTGCATCATGCCACAGAATTCCCAGTGGGAAAGAATTCCAAAGCAGTAGAAAGAATCCAGTCTATGCTGAGAAAACATTAGCAGGTATTGTCAGAAATGAAGTAAACAGTCCTGCTTTTATGTCTTGTTGGTATTTATTAGTTCAGGAACTGGAAAAAATTACTGAAATGGATTGTGGAATCATAGAATATCCTGAGTTGGAAGGGAATCACATATTGGCTCATCTAGGTAGGTATTGGTTATCCCATAAATCCACTAGATCCTGCTGAAGAGCAGTAAATATATTAATTTTCTGTTTGTAAGAAAAGATGAAGGAGATTGAAGCAGAACAGTACTTCTGGGTTATAAAAAACGTGCCCCCATCCCTCAGCCTTTCAGGAGGCTCCCAGTTTGGACCCATTAAATAATCTAGACAAGTTACTGCCCTATCAGAACTCCGTTCATTAAGGTGATTTTCAGCAAATGCCTTTTGGTACACCAGTAGTACCAAACAAAAAACATTTCAAAAAACTACCCAACCTGAAAGAGAACAAAAAAATGTTTCTAGAAATTTTGATTCCAACTTCATTTCTTTATTCACTGAGAAAGTGACAAGTGTCATCACATCACAATATCTACAGTGCTTGTACTGTATCTTTACACAACAATTCTTCTCTTTACCCAGAAAAAAGAACAAAGGAAGAAAAAGATAAATGTAATATTAGCACTGGATTTATGTGCTGCAGTAGAAATGAGATGAATACACAACTCTCAGGCTTGTCAAAGACATATTTGGGTAGTGGCAAACACTCATTTCAGAAAATGGGCTACAGCCTCTTGTCTGTCAGATGAAGTGCAGATACAAGTTCAACATTAAAACAAAAAAAGAAAAATCCAAGATGAAAGTAAAAATGTGAAAAAAAAAAATCCAAAAACTCCAAACACTTCGAGGGAAATTCATCTCTTTCTGAAGAGAACAATCAGCTCCAAGTGCCAGTGTCTGGTTTGCAGCACACTCAGACAGATGTAGTCTAGCAATAACATGCTGCAGATACTTCCAGAGCTTCTCTACCCTATGCTGCTCTGGTCTGGGGCTTTTTCGGTTTTGTTTTTGTTTCTTTGTGAAGACGCAAGTTAAAGGTTGATTCAGTTCTCCCCTGCAAACCCTCTTCTTTCCAAAGGTTGTATATTTGGATTTACTGTGGCTGGTTATTGCAACGAGGAGAGGGAGGAGGGTGTAATCCTACAGGCCTCAGAAAATTGGAAGAATAAATCATGACAGAGACTTTTTCTTCTATTACATTTACTTTTAGAAGAACAGTATAAATAAAAGACTGCAAACGAGAATGAAACAGAAACCAGGAAACACGAATCATCTCTGCTTCTATTCCTTTCTTACTCCTGCTAAGGCTTTTTCTGTCTTTACTCCAGAAACACAACACTCTCAAAATCTATTAATATTCCTCGTTTTCCCTAGCTAACTGTCATTATCACGGGAAGTGAGAAATGGCTGTCAAGCTCAAAAGCAAACCCAAGCACATTCCAAATCCCCTCCAGCCACACTTGTTCCATATAAGGACTTTGCTGCTATTATGGCAGCTAGCAGAGTAAATAATTTAAAAAAATAATTAAAAATGTTAATAATTAACAATCCCAAAGCACCCTGTTTTTTCCCAAGTTTGCTCTCCAAGAGGAAGCAGGGATCTGTCAGCCCACACAGGGCTTATCAGTGCCCAGGACACAGGAGACAAGGAAATTGAGATTGCAGAGCATGGATTGGCCTAGTGGGAGAACACAGTTAAACAAGACAAAAATCTGTGCCTGAATGGAAGAATCACCAGAACAGGAGGTGGTGCTCTCAGAGACAGCTTTGTACTTCCATCCCGAGCACAATCTGCCCGTGTTCAAGGACCTCACCCTGCTTTCCTCCAGGGAGCAACGAGGAGAGAAGAAACACAAACGACTTCTCATGAGAAGCAGGTTTAAATAAAGTCTGGGATTAGTTCATTAGTTCCTATTCCGACTGTAGGGTCAGATTTTAATGACAAGGCCAACACAAGCCAGTAACTTCCAGTCATAATCACACAGCCGGCGCTGGGCAGACACAGCCAGGAATAAAACAGACATGACTCCAGCTTTCTGGGAAATGGCCTTTTCATCTGTCCAGCTGAAAGTCATTTTGAGTCATTTAGGGCTGTTGATCCTCAGTGTAGCTCAGATTTACTCAGATATTGGTCAGGAATTAAAGCGCTCTGAACAACCCAGGCTGGGCTCCAGCAGTTGTTGTTTCACCTCCCTGCCTGCCCCAAACGGGCTGGCCCCCAAAATGCAGAGCCTGGTCCTTCTCTGCCCCGTGCTGAAGTCAAACCCTGCACCCAGGCACCCTGAAGCTGCCCTGTGCTCTCCACCCTGCCCTGCCCTTTCTGCAGGCAGGACCCCCGAGCCTGTGCTGGGAGGAGCTCTTCCAACACCGCGATTTTGGACAGACTGGCGAGTCGTTCTGCTGCAATGTGTTGTGATGACAATTACAGAGCCTTCTTTCTGATCATTTAAAAGTGCATTAGAACACAGCCCTAAGGCTGTGTTCATCACAGATGAACAACTGGCAAAAGAGTAGCAGTCCCAGTGAAATCTAGGATAGCCTTGTCATTTCTCTTTTTTTTCCCAAGCAACCCCAGAGAAGCAGCATTTTGGAGGAGAGGTAATGTACCTCATTAAACCAAATGATGCAGCCAGGAGAAGCAGACAACCTTTCAGACACACAGTTCCTTCAGGTCAAACATCACAATGAAATAATTCTCAAATTATTGCAGAAGTGTACTTATCTCCAGTGATAACAAATGTGCATTTGAGCTTTACCACTGCTTGTTAAAGCCTTAACATTTTGGTTTGGGAATGTACACAAGCTCTGTATAGCACTGGAGCAGAAAACTTCTCCATTTGAGCTGGACCAGAAAGAGCATAAAACCAGAAAATATCCCAGCATGTGAAGAAATGCCCACGATGTGCAGCACAGTGCAAATATTCTCCCCTTCAGTATTTTAAAATATTGTCTCCTCCCACACTGGCTCAGTGACCAGTCCAAACAACCAGGGCACTGGCAATGCCCCTGGCTGGCACAGGCCTGCCAAGGACACCTCTGTCCTCACTGGGAGCTGAGGGGAATCTTCTCCTCCTCACTGCAGAATTCTTTTATTCCTCCTTGAGCATATGAGTTAGTGTTTTTGTATGAGTGAGTTGCACCTAACTTTATTACCCTACATCTCAAAGTCATAAAAATTCTTTTCATATAACACTCTAATCTTCCTCTTTATTGACTACGCCACCTAAACTTCTGTAAATGGCAAATTTCATTAGCACACTCTTGATTTTTCATAAAGTTCCCCAGTGAAAACATTAAATTTGATCTGGCCTAAATCTGAGCAAGTTGAGTTTCAGATGCAACTTCCCCCATTGTTTTGAATGTGAGACCTGAGACTAAACCAAAGCTAATGCACCAACCCAAAGATAAGTCCTTTAAATAAACTGTGCCCACCTGGGGCACCAAAATTTAAGACAGAAAATGGCAAATAAATGGGTTTGCTCCATGTACTGGTTTTCAGTTGCTGCTGAGGGGTTTTCTGCCCCCCAGGGTAAGAACTCCAACAAGTTGAGAGGCCTTTTCTCATATTTAGAGTATTCATCTAGAGGCTGACTGTAGGGATTTGTCTATCAATCCTTCACACTTGGTGCTGCCCTGAACTGATCACCCCTTTAATTAACCATGTTAAACTAGCTCCCTGAAGCTTATGATGTTTCTGTCACTTGCCTGTGGGTTTCCTCTTCACTACAAGCCTGAGTGCTTCCATTAAGTTTACAGTGAGAAGAAACCAATAGAGGAAATGATGAAGGATATCCCTGGGCTCCATTTGAAAGACTGTTAAAGAAAGGCTGCAGAGCAAAAAGAGAATTTAACAAAATCACACTTTTTTTTCTTTCTTTTTTTTTTTTTGATGCCTAGGGAAAAGCAAACAGAGGGAATATATTTATTTTACTGTTCTCTTTTGTAATAGCAAAAACCCCCAATTGCCAAGCAGTGGCACCTACCACAGAGGGCACAGTGTGTCCACCAGCTGTGACACCCTGACCTGGAGAATCAGTGTTTGCACTGGAAGTGGGGATATTAATATCGTGTGTATGGCAAGGAGCTGATGCAAAGAAGGATTTGCTTGGGCTGTAAATAGATGGACAATACCCACAGAGATTCTTCTCAAAAGCCTCCTCTGTACATGAAGAGTGCAGTGGCCACCTTGGAGATCTGGAAAATTTTGTCAGGTCACTATTTGTAGCATCACCATTATCTCCTTTAATGAGCATTGTAAATGATGAAGTGTCGAACAATTAACACATTTCTCCTAGTCTTGCACTTAGGATAACACATATTTCCCAAGAGTGGGAAAGAATTTATTTGGCTTACTTTCAATCTGTGCAACGAGGGTACAAATGTAGCCTCAAGAGCAGCGAGTCTGGTACATCATTACCACTTTCTGCAGGTACACATTTAAAAAGTTAGGAAGCTTCTGCCTGAGTTCACAAAACTGATAATGATGAAGCAAATATGGCTGTTGGCAAATCTGCATTTTGCAAAATGAGTTAAGTATTTTAGCACCTTGAAAAAGTAATGGAGATATGAAAATAATCTTCCTCCTTGCCTTCCTCTGAGCAAAGACAAAACCCACAAACTGTCAAAGCTCCAAGTGAATGTATACAGTTTTCAGTGGCTGAATAATTCTTCATTCAGCCATCATCTTTTTAGCCAAACATTTCTGTTTTTAACTGGATGTGATACAGGGCAGACAAAATGTAAATTATTTAGAGCTGCAACAGATAGGTACAAACAATGACTCCTGAAAACTCATTGGAACCAGTTTGCAAGAACCAGGCTTCCATTTCTGTGCATGCAACTCCTCTGGATAAAGGAGAAAGTAATTCAGCTCCCTCTAATAAAGCCTTTTGTTCCACAAACACAACTTGAACCAAACTGCAACATTCCTGTTTCTCTCCTCGGAAAAAGAGAGCTTGGCCTGCCAGCAAATGCAAACTGGGATGCGAGGTGCCAGCTCTGAACAGCTGTATGTATCCCACTTCTCCTGAGGCTCCATCACATGCCACATGCCAGTCTCCATAATTAGTGGGAGTTAGAAGGAAAACTCACAGTACAGTCAGGAAATGTACAGCGTTATACATAAATAAAAGATTACTGCTCCACAGTGCTCTTGTCTCTTCTAATTCCTGTTTTTCCTCCCCACAGACCAATAGCAGTGTTGAATTCTGATGAAGCAAAGTGTGGTTCAACCTCAGGCATTTTTTGAGGCAGAGAGCAATTAATTGGCATTAAAGCAGTACACAGCAACACACACTTTTCTGTCAGGGGAACGGCCAGCTGAAGGGTTAAGTCTGGCATTAAAGCAAACTTTAACCACAAGTTTAGATGCTTGCTTTATTTATCTATCCCCAGTGTGAAGTAAGTGCAGTCCATTTCATCCAAGCATTTAAGAATGATTTTAATTCCAACCTGCCCATATAGTCCATGGAAGCCAAAAGACAAATCATGTACCTCCTATTAAATACATGTTTAAATGTCTGCTGAACAGAGCCTGGATGAATTAAGGATTGGGTGATAAGCCTTGGGAGGAGAAAATACAATAAAATTTGCATCTGTGGCTCTGCAGACAACAGAGCAGGTCAATTGCACTGTGCCCTGTAAGTGATAATGAGCCATGACACCGTGGCTAATTGTCTCTTGTTTCCTGAAAAAACAGACCCCAAAATGGGAGATACAGACCCCAAACTTTACCCTTCCTCACATTCTTGAGCCACCACTTATGATCCCTCTGTTTCACCCTTGAAAAGTCACTGTTAGCTCTGTGCCTCCTTCTGCAGAGGGCTGGGATGAGCTCATGTAGCAAAGAGTGAAGAATATTCAGCTTTTTTCTGGTTTTATTTTCAAAAAGCTGCATGGTTGACAGAACATATGAGACACAGCAAGATGGACAGTATGCCTAGATCCTTCAAGTTTACAACTGTCAAAATTGTTAAACTATGCTATTTTTAGTGAAATTACAATTTGGAACTGGCATGTTGATTCCACACAGTTGGAGCCTGCTTCAATGCCAGTGAGCATACTTTGATTTATTGCTCTTTTATTCAGGTCAGGAACCATAACCTCCAGAGCAGGGAATTCATAGGTTTTAGTGCTCTAGACAAGAGGTGAATGTGGCCTTCAAATTAAAGCTGTTTGTGTCATGAAGGAGAGGACAATCTTCAAAGTGATGAAACTGTTTTTCCCTAATTAGCTAGAACTAAATTTGATGGCAACCTACTGAAACAGACAACAGGGTAGGAAAATAGAATTGTTCAACATGTTTAAGAGAAACCAAATCTGGTAATCAGAAATTAGCCTGAGTGTAAAAAACCAACCTCCAAGAGAAACATAAAAGAAAAAAAAATTAAAAGCTGAGAGATAATTAATTTTAAGCATAAATCATTCCTTAGATAGATGGGGACTGGCAGCATTTTTAGATGGTGCCGGTGGAAGCATCCTAAATGTCTTGAAATTAAAATAGAAACCAGTCAGCTTCTGACAACAGTTAATTTCCCTCTTCCACAGAACCTCAGTTCAAATGTTATTTGTGCATTCTCTATGCTTTGATCAATAATGTACCAGCACCTAAAGTACAAGCAGCAGCATCTGTACTCAAAGAAAAGAAAAGGAAGAAAAACAAACCACCCTGTAGAGTGAGGGAGGAGCTGGGAACCAAGAACTGGTTCTCTAAATGCTCTGTCCCAAAACCCCAGTGAGGAAATTGGCAGTTCCAGGAATTGGGAACATGAGCATCCCAACAAAACCCACCCAGTTCTCCCAGGACTCTCTGGTGAGCTGGGCAATAACGGGAGGTGTTTTCTGCAATGAGGGAAAGAGTTGTCTTGGGTAGTGCTGCTGGGAGAGAATGAAAAGAGACCTGGTCTTTGTGGCAACCTGACAATTCACTAACATTTCCTCTCAGACTGGTGGTGGCCAAGTTTGAAAAGTCTCATGTTGTGACAGGTGTCAAGGAGAAGCATATAAAAAGCGCTGCAATCTTAAAACAAAATCCATGAAAATATAATAAACCTTTAAACCTGGCACCATTCCTTTAAAGTGAAAACAATTAAGCGCCATTTTAAGCAAAGTAGCCAAGGGGAATGACAGAAATCAAACATTTTTATTTCCAGATTAAGTAACATTACGAGAAGAAAAACACAAAACACAAAGAATAAAACGGATTGGTTCTGCATTGCTAAACCATAAGGGACAAAAACCAGTGTTGGCATAACATTTTTCATTAACTACAGCAAAAGCAAAATGTACATATCACTGTTACACATCCTTTTCTTGCCTAAGGCTCTGATTAAGTTCCCCAAACTTCCTTTGCTCTATAGCTTTTAATGTACCGCCACATATTTTTCTGCTATCATTGAACATGTCAGAGAAATATCTCTGCAGCATGCTAAATCTAGGTTAAGACTCATGGAGACAAAGAGTGTTCTTTTTTCCTACTTTGGGATACTGAAATGGCCACAGAGAGGGATTTTTTCTACTCAACTACACCCATTTCTGTGAAATAGCATCTCCCTTTTGCTACAGCCTCAGCCACAAGTGCTCAGGTGACTCAAAGAAATTATTATTTTGCTGGTAATGGCCACTGGAGAATTTCTCTTGCATAAGAAGCTATCCTGATATGAATCTGATCAAAGCAGCATGGTCCTCTCCTGTGTAAATTCCTTCCAAATTATGCTGTATGCAGGGAACAGAGCAGAGGCAAATGGGATCTCTGGGATTTTACAGAAGCACATAAGAAAGAAGAGTCCCCCAATTTTTCATCTCACTGCATCCCCAAACTGCAAAATGTTTCCTTGCCAGAATTCCCCTTCCTTTACAAAAGGCCACAGCAGTTGCAGTCCCTGACACTGATGTATTTTTACATCAGTTTTGCAGAGGCTGCTGCTGGCAGAGGCCCCCGGAGTGCTGAGAGCTGAAGGGGCTCTGCTTCCCTCATGGGGGTACAGCACACACACTCAGGGCTGACGGGCACCTCCCCTCCCCTTAGCCAGGGCCCAGGCAGGAGAAGGGCAAAACCTACAAGAGCATCCACTGCAGTGTTCCCAGAAATAGAGATTATTCGTTAGGTGTTCCAAGTGACCAAAAGTTGTTAACAAACTTTCCCGTGCCAGCGTGATTGCCATTGTGCAAGGCGCAATTCAGATTGTGCCTGCTTCAGCTCTCTCCAGCCTCATGAATTTTCGGAAACTGGGGTAATATTTCAATATCAATAAAGCAAGACCAGCTGTTGAACTGATATAGAAAACTTCTTTGGCCTTCGCTAGCAAGCAAAATTTTCCCTGCAGCAGAAGGAATTTTGATCAGCCTCAGATGCGTTTGCGTGGCACGAAGCTCCCTTCCCAGAGCCACGTGTGGGAATGGAGGGGAATGGAACTGCATCCCAGGGCTGGAACAGAGCAGGGAATGGAACTGCATCCCAGGGCTGGAACAACAGGACAAGGAATGGAACTGCATCCCAGGGCTGGAACAACAGGACAAGGAATGGAACTGCATCCCAGGGCTGGAACAGAGGGGGAATGGAACTGCATCCCAGGGCTGGAACAACGCATCCCAGGGCTGGAACAACAGGACAAGGAATGGAACTGCATCCCAGGGCTGGAACAGAGCAGGGAATGGAACTGCATCCCAGGGCTGGAACAGAGGGGGAATGGAACTGCATCCCAGCTCTAGAAGAGAGGAATGAAGCGCATTCCCAGCTCTGGAGCAGAGGAGGGAAGCGCAGCGCAGCGCCCCGAGCCGCCCGGTTCCCCGCGCGCCGATGCTGCCGGACAAGGTCCGCTCCTGCTCCCTCCACCCTCCCGAGCTCTGCGCTCGGTGAGGGATTCGTGCCTCGGGTGAAACTCGGGGGAAACGGGCACGATTTGCATTTTGCACCAAACAAACGGTGAGAGAAAAAAGGAGACAAACATCAGCTACTGACTGCTCAAATCTGCTAAAGGCGCTGCTGATTGTACCTTTCACTCGCAAACACCTCAGCCAGGCACTCTCATAAGGCAGGTGAGAAAACTCGGTGTTATTTTAGGCTTGTGTAGTTCTGAAGGCACCGGGTCTGCACTGGCTTGGAGATCAATAAGAGAGTACTGAGCTATCCACATAATTCTCTATTTCAAGCCTTGACTGACTTTTTCAGGCACCATTAAAATCTCATTTATGCGCTGAGCTTAGCATGAAGCAAATGTACAAGTTGTGTACATGTCAAGCTTAGTGCCACCAAGACAATTTCTTAAGAGAGAGGCACAGAGTGAAGTGGTCTTGTCACAGCTACAGGAAAAAAATAAAGATGTTTATTCCAGTAAGGCTCCTACACTATGGCCTTCCCAGCAGAATCAAAGGATTAAGTATGACAGTGATTATGATGACCAAAATGAAATACAGATATTTCATCATTATTCAGGAGTGTCAAGGTCAATTTTATGCTGTTAAATTTATCACCCCTGAAAGAATAGCCTGAGGTTTAGGCAACTCAATTAGTAACTGAGTGTGTGCCCAAGTAATTCGTGTATAGTCCAAGTAAACACATGGTCCAAGAAACTCACAGTCCATGATAACTCTTTTGACATCTAGGCCAGAACTGCAGGACTAAATATTTGCATTTCAGTTCTCATTTCAGGTCCCCACCAGGCCTCCTGGAGGCTGTAAAATACGATGTTGTTTTCTTTTCCCCTGATTTTATTTTTCCACACAACTCTGCATTGCCAAAATCCACCTGGAAACTGAATAGAGGAAACCAATGTCACAGGGAAAGTCAGCATTTGAGCAGAATTCAGAAATCAGAAATGTCAATAATAGGGTTTGGAGGAGGTCAGAATTAGTAGACTTTCAACAAACTTCTGAACACTAAGGAGGTTCAGGCTGGTTTAGGAGGGTAAGTCAAAGCAAAATACCAAATTTCTTGTTGTGCCATATATCAACAATTACTGCTAACACACAGTATTTGATTTAATCCCAGTTTCACATTTCCACTGACAGTCTCCATAAAATCAGTAAAAATTTAGTTACTGGATTTCTCATGCCATTCTCCCAAGCGTCGAGAAAGTTTTAGACTATGTCTGTAAAAGATCATTTAATATTGCTAGTAAAACATCTCATGCAGAAGCTAGTAAATAAAAGAGTTTCTCCTGTCTTAATTCTAATGCACTATGTAATGTGTGAAATCTCTCCTTGGCAGGGGATCTGGAGGAAACAGGGCACTGCTTTCTTCTTTCCTTGCTCTGTCTACTTCCTTTCTCAATTTCTTAATTCTTTATGGACCCAGAAACACCAAAAAATTATTCAACTCCCTTACCTGACCAAAAAAAAACCCAACCAAAAAACCAATTTATCTCCTACAGCAATACATTAAAGGCAGTTATTTTTTCTTTAAACATCACTTAAAGGATCCTGTAGCTTGAACTACCACACTTCACCCCCTTCAGCCACCTCTCAGCAGAAATAGCTCATTGTCAGTGGTGGCTCCGAGGTTTGGGGCATCACCACCCCCCTGACGCTGCTGCTGAGGGTGACGCCCCAGGAGTGCAGTGTCACAAAACGTTTGGTGACATCAGCCTGGGGTGGGGGGCCCAGCAAGCACCACCTGCAGCAAATGTCCCCACGGGCAGGGGCTGGAGCTGGAGGCTCCAGGAGGATGGATCTGCCCTGGAATGGGTGTGGAACGGCGCTGCTGGATGGTGGGAACAGCCAGGAGTCTCTGGAGCCTGCTTTGTTCAGCTTTCCACAGAGAAAGCTGCAAACTGATACTGCTGCTATCCATAGACACACCCAGAGAACACATGCTCAAACTGAGAAATAACACTGATAGAGGAGCAGGAGCACGGCAAGTGGTCATGGTTCAACTGCAGCCGAAAAGTCACGTGAAGAATCGCTGCCTTTGGGGTAGGGACTCCAAAACTCCTCCCATTAACAACTGCACAAAATGTCTGACTTCTCTGAGGAAGGAGCTCAACCAGTTTATATCATGATTTGTACCATCCAGAAGTCTGGATTTGGTACCTTCAGACTGATGATGATGTGACTTTGGGATGGCATCTGCTGTCTGGTGTGAGAGACAAATGTTGGTGCAGGTCTGCTCTGCTGCCAGACTGACCATTTCATGTTCTCAGTTTCACAATTTTTGTTTACAAAAATTCCTTTTGAATAGAGTAAAGGTGCTACTGGGACACACAGGTTTAATATTAAATAGAACATTATCTAGTGAATTCCTCCTCAGGCTGGAAATCCAGAACTTCTGGGAGAAAAAGATCCTCTTCAGACTCAAGCCTTCCAAACATTTCCAAAGCCTTTCTCCCTTCATTTCCAGAAGTCTCCCTTCCATCTCAATTCCCTTTTAACTACCTCTAACATCACAATCACAGACAGTCCGTGTGTCTACACCACACTGGCAGACACTATATTCTCAATATTTTATTACAGCTATTAAAAGCCATCACAGGATTGGTTTGTTTCTAAGCTGAACAAAGCCATATTAAATGAAAAGCACAGTGCAAGAGTAGAGGAAGAACTTTACAATCATAGTTGACAGCTTAGCTATTTATGCTGTAAATGCATCATAAATAATTCCTGAGGTCTTCATACATTTCTGCACTTGGTCTGTAGCAGGCTCATAAATAGACTGACAGACCTTTATTAACCAGAGGTACCAAACCCTGCAGTGAGGCAGTGCCAGGGCAGTGCTGGTGATGATCCTGCCCTCCACCAGCACACTGCCAGCCTGGGAAACTGCCTCAAAAGCAGTCAGCACAGCTCGAGTTTTCTGCCTGGGGACCTCAGACACGTGAAAAGAATCCAATTCCCTGAGACCCTCAAAACAGGCAAAAGCACACCCAGTTCAGCCTTCCCAGGACTGTCTCCTCTTGTTATTCCACCTCACCATTATCCACCTTTCCCACTCAGCCCCTGACCTCCTGTCTGCTCCCTCCTCACTGCCTTCTGTTCTCCTTTTCCTTCCTTTGTTATCAGCTTTTGCTAATAACAACTCTTCTGCTTTCCCTGAGCTGACCCCAGCCCTTAGAAGTCCTTTAGCTTTTCTCCAGCTCCTCACCTCTCACTCTACACCTCACTTTGCCTCTCCTCCAATCCACACCTGCATCCATTCCTCTTCCTCTTTGTTGCCACAGTCCTTTTTCATCAGCTCCTGGCCCTGTACCTCCTGATCTCAGCCCTTTTGCTCTGCTAATTACTGTCCCACCTAGAGCGCAGCAGCTTCCTCGTCCAGCACTCAGGTTTGCTTCCCTTCTGATGGCTGACAGCATCTAAGGACCTGCAGGGCCAAGGACTTGAAACTCCACTTCATGTGAGCAAAGGGATAGAATTAATTCCTCTGCAGAGATGCCATTCACTGAGATATGCTTCCCCATATGGAAAAGGGGAAATATCTGCTTTTACATGAAAAATTAAAAGATTATATTTGTTTGCTTGGAAAAATTTTTCTAGAGACTTTATTTTTTTTAGCAGAAAAAAAGCAGCTAAAAAGATGACAAAAAATTGCCAAGATTTTGCAACACTTAAATTCACAAGCGATAGTATTTATACAAAAATAAGGTTATTTACTAACATAAAACAACCTACAAGGCTTAAAAGTGACAGAAATTTATGTAAGAAAAAAAAATCCACCAAGATTTATTAAATAAAAACATACTACCTGCCAACAGAAACATTAAAAAAGAAAAATAATTTTTTAAAAAATCACAGACACACAAAATGCAAAGTATTTGCACACTGCAGGTACGTGGTGTTTGACAGCTGCTGCCTGCTGAGCAGTGACAGCCTCTGGCCTGACCCTGCATGGCTGGTCCTGCTCAGCTCTGTTGCTCCATCCTCTTTGCCTCCCCTGCCCACACCCCCCTGTCCCAGCAGCCAGCCTGCAGGCTCTGAAACATCCCTGTGCACCCCAGAGCAGGGCCCTGCACTGGGTGATCCGATGGCTCAGGGTCCTTAATGCCTGCCTCGAGATTTTATTACTCTGGGCGTTCAGCCTGCCCTGGAGAGGCACCTGGGCAGCCCCAGCACAGCCCAGCAACAACAAACACTGCACACAGAAGGCAAAACCGAGTTGTTTTTGAAAGCCTTAAGACAGTCAACGCTTTCCAGGCCAATTTATTATTGACTTGCTCAGAAATGACAATTTAAGTCTGCTGCTGAATCCTCACTGCCCCCCTCTGTACGTAGCCTGCCTAACTGTGCTGCTGAGCAGCACACCAGCTCTGCCGGAGCTCCGGCAGCTCCAGCTCAGGCTCCCCAGGCACACGAGGGATGGGAGCTCCGTGCAGGGAGTGCCCAGCTGTGGCCCTGGGGGCTGAGAGAACTCAGGGGTGCTCCTCTGAGGTAAAGCATGGGGCCATCAGCAGGTCCAGCAGTGCGCTCGCCGCTCCTCAGCAGATCCCAGGGAACCCCGTGCACCTGCCAGCCACCCCCAGTGCTCCCTGGCACAGCCTCGGGAACGTGGGGCGTGCAGCAGTGGTGGCCCTTGGCACATGCAGCACTTAATTTTGTTCTGGGCACCGAGGAGTTAACGAAGGGTAAAACCCTCAGCCTCTGCTGCTACCTGGCAAAAGTCAGGTGAGATGAACCAGGCAGAATTTACACACCCTTGTTTGTGAAGTGCTTCACAAATATTAACCCACTGCCACACTGGAAGCTGAACTGTGTAGGATCCCAAAATAAGGAGATCAGGAAACAGGAAAAATGGGTCCTGCTCAGAACCTGTTCTTTGCAAGTGAAGAGTGTGGAAGGGCTTGGCAAGCAGAGGAGGAGGAGGCAAGGAGAAATTCAGAGAGGATAAAGGTGACCTGTTCCAATGTAGTGAAGGCGACAACCAGAAAAGGAAAGGAACCAAGGAATCTGGGCAATGGGATGAGGACATCATCAGAAGGAACGTGAATCAGAGATAATCACATCGTGACAGAATGGCAATTTCGAGGTGCACTGCAAGTATTAGAGATACAAAATGGTGTAGTCACCTGTAATAATCCTGGGAAGAAGTGGGGGAAGAACAGCAAGAGCACCTTTTGTAATCAAAATCCCTGCAGAGACACGCAGTGAAAGAACAGCAAGACCTCCACGATCAAACTCGAATACAGCTGAAATCTTAAAAATAAATTCTGTCAAAAATGTTCCCTAAACTTAACAAAAAGGAAAGTAGCAGGCAAATATCACATGGAGGTGATCACTTTGTTTCAGTGGCTTGGCACACATGAGAGCTGGAGATCTCCCACTTCAGCCACCCTCCCTGTACAGTCTCATCTCAAACAGCTTTAGGAGATATTCTCTTTGACACCCATAATATTGACATAATGCTAGAAGACACTTACAATAACATTCATTGTTTGGAAGAAAAAATTCGGATCTACTGTCCAATCACCAAAGGATCCTGAGCCTGTAATTTAATACAGATGTGAGAGGCTGCATCAGGAGAGGTATTTGAACAGTACCAGTGAGGCCTCATCTGGAACAGCGTGAAAGCTTCCACCCAAGGAAAATAAATTCAGTCTGTGTTAGCAGCAGCATGACTGAGGGAATTAAAACTTATTTTAAAGAGGAGACCTTTGGTCTGTATAACCTCACAAAATGAAAGCTGAGGAGGATGTTATCTATTTTTCACTCTTCCTCAGCACAGAACTAACCAGTGACAGGGAAAAAGAACATTTTAACTACAGGCTGCTGCTGGCACAAGAACAAATTATATAAATTGGCCATAAACATACCCTAGATTAGACATGACAGCGTAACTATCATATAAGCAAGGAGAAAAAAGTGAATAGAAACAACAGATGCAAGAAACCACAACTATTTAGGCTAATGAATATAAAATATTGATCACCTAAACCTGGCTGCCTGAGACTGAGTTTGATGAGTTTGAAAGGTTGCTTTGCCAGTTTCCCCAAGCCCATCAGTCAGACTTTTCCCAGTTCAGGCCCAGGCTGCCCTGGGTTGGACCGGGCAGGAGGTGCCTGCTGTGCTCAAGGGAGCTGGGGAGCCACACGCCTGCCCTGCCAGAGTCTGACTTATCCACACTGTCAGGAGGATCCGTGGTGAATTACTGACTCATGTGAATTAGGGAGTGGAAAACCAGGCTTGCCAGATGTGCTTTTTTCACATATTTTGACAATTATAGTTCAGCTTAATCATTTATGATAATACTTCATAATGTTCTAGCGAATGCTCTGGAGAATACTTTGCAAAAAAATAATGAAGTCTTAAGTAACATGGCAACTCACTCAGCTTTTAAATCTTTGCTGAGGAGCAGGAGGAAACAGCCAGCGCTGTTTTGTGCAGATTATGGAGAGTTATGGGAGTGAAATTAGGAACACTTCCATTGTTGCTTCCCCATCAGGTTCTTCAGCATTAACCACTGTAAAAACACCGTGGTTCTACACCAACAAGACATCTCAAATGGGATCAAATCAGAGCAGAGCTCAGAAGGAAGCAATGCTATTAAGCTGCAACATGGGGTTATATAATAGAAACCATGGGAAAGGAGTAACAATTTCTGTGTCTACATTCAACTCTGTACTCTTAATTCTCATTGAAAGTCTGCTGTCAAAGTCCTACATGACAACCTTCTAATCACAGCTTTGCTCAGCAAAAGCTGCGAGCCATCATTAAAGTGCTTCTTTCGCTTGAAAAAAAAAGAATCTTAAAGAATCCTTCTAATCGAAATTTTCCATCTGACTCCTTTATCACATCTTCTGGCCAGGGTTGGAGAAGTACCAGAAAAGGAATCATGTGATCTGGAGAGCACACACAAAAGCTGATACGAGCACTTAAACATCTTGTGTCAGTAACACTGACACTGCCTCAGCTATGAGAAATGCCAACAGTTGAGCAGTGCCTGTACCTAATTTCAAGGAAATTAAGGAAGCCAGGGGCATTCACAGAAAATTCCCACTTCCCAACTTCCTTGTTTTGCTGATTGGCAGCAGTTGGCATTATAACATAAGGTGGAAAATAGGAACAACTTGCACAGATCTATCATATGCTTCACATTCTGTGAGTGTTTAGGTGGAAGGAGTTATTGTTCCAAGGCTCAGAAAGAGGTACCGGAGTATTCACTGCAGATGCAAGTCTGAGGCACTCTCCATTTCATAACATCAGAATCCCTCCAAATGTTGTGCCAATGGAGACAGTAAACTGACAAGAAATGTAGATCAATGTTCTTTAAACATTTCAGCTTTTCTGATAAGCAAACATTTCAGTCTGTGTAATATTGTCAAACTACAGCTGCAGAGAATTTTGAAGAGGCTCCTGTGTGCGCTTTAAATATTCCTATTTCTTTCCACCAGAAAATGTTCTCAAGAGAGCAGAACGCCAACACAATCCTGCTCTCAGAGCATCGCCTGCCTGTGCTGAGCGTGGCAGAGGAGCAGGCAGAGCCTCAGAGACAGCCTGCCACTTGGAGCCCCCGCCTGAACCAGGCACTTCAGAGCTGCACCAGCACAAACTGGGACAGCATTTGCCCCTGGATTTGCACATGGAAAACTTAAATGATGCTGCAGAGAGAGAGAGGGAGAGAGAGTGGATTTGGCAAAGCAGGCAGAAGGCTACAGGCATTAGACTGCCATTAAATTAGCATTTAATCTTTCCTTCACAAGATGCAGCATTTTCCTGAGAAATGTGATCTTTGCAAGATACCAGACTCGGGGATCTGTCAAATAATCAAAAAGCTGATTTCCTACCGCAGAAAAGTCTTTCCATGAAATAAGACTTTTTGAATGACATATAGAGAAATTACAGGAAGGTACTGAATGCTTCTTGTATGATGGGAAGAAAAATTATAAAGAGCTCACGCTAAAAAGTAAAATATTAAAACTAAGAAGATTTTATATACATGTGAAGGAATCTTTATAAAATTGGGACTCCATCATTAAAATTGAGTCCAAAAGGTGCAAGGAGATAAAGAGAGTAATGCACCTAAGTCCTGATGTCCCTGGGAAACTTTGTCCCTTGTAATGACAGAGGAAAAGTGATTTGGACAGTGAGGTCCATGTTCTGCGTGTGCACAGCAAACTTGAAAGGCGAGAAGCAACTTTGCAAGTGAGAGGTGTTTTTGTAGAACTCTTTCCACATCAACCAGTAAAGGTCTGAAACTGCCCACAGCTAGGAAAGCAAGAAAATATTCTGTGAAGATGAATGATGATTCCATATCCACTTGGATATTTTTCTTTGTAGCTTTTCCCTTTCTTTTTAATTTTGTTATCGAATTCAGGAATGAGGAACAAAGAGGTTTGTCCCCAGCACTTTCTGGATATGACAGCAATGACTACTGGCCTCCCACCATACACCCTTTAATAGTTCTGTTTGATGAGAAAAATGAATCTGTGTTCTTGTGAGGCACCAAGTAGGGATGTTCTCCAGATGGCAGAAACTTCCTCTACTTAGGAGATCAAATACCAGAAAACAAATAACAAGAACTTTGTTAACCTTTCCAAAAGGCATTACATAGTGACGTGGCTTGCTGATCACTTGGCAATGCCTATTGATATTTTGGCTATGGCTTTGCCAAATAAAAAACTTAACCCGGCTGACTCATCCCTACTCTTCACAATAGCCAAGATTCATCACCTAAAATAAAGGCAGGAATAAGAGTAAGAACTAGAAAAGTGAACTTTCATGTCAGGTTTCAAAGAGATTGAGCTCTGCAGGTTTTACAAACACTTCAAGGGAATTTGAGTTACAGTGTTTGAGCTCATTACAAGAGCTCAGAATCGAAGAAGATCAGAAATGCCAAGAAAAAACAAAAGATATGTCTAGCATTTTCCAGAAAATCAACTCATCTCTATGATTTTACATCAACATATAAAATGATAGTAACAAAAGAGTCAAACACCTTTGCATCAAGTTGGCTCTAAAAAGTGACACTAAAATATCGTGTGTTTGTGTGAGTTTATGAAAGGCAGAGCCTCCACATCGCCACAGAAGCCGAGCTAGGCAGCCTTGCAGCCTCTTGGAACAAAGCCAGTAGCACTGTCTAAGGGAACCTGCTGTCTCTGCCTTTGGATGGCTTCGTGATGTCACCGTGCCAGTGCCACAGCCCTGCTCGTGTCCCCTTGCTCGCTGCCTGGCGCTCTGCACCCCCTCAACTCCGCTCTTCTGCTCTTGGTTCCTCTGCCCTCAGCTGCACCAGAGCACTCAGGATGGGCGGCTGCTCCTGGCAATTCCCAGTCTCAGCTTTAAATGGAGAGGATGAGCTCCTGTAGGGAGGCTGTGGAGGAGGCAGCTTACCACATTCACTCTCCCAGTTTAAGGTTTAACGTCATTCATGTCCAAACAGTGAAGTTTCAGAGGTACGGCCAACACAGACACGTGACTGAACCAACACCAAATGCCAAGAAAATGGCAATTTCCTGAGCTGATGCTGTGTCTGTGCACCCCCTGACTGGTGACAGGGTTTACATGACTTTCTACCCTGGTACAGCCACAGGTTGCCACGGAAAGCAGGGGAGGAAGGCAGCTTGCACACCAAGGTATAAAGTGATACAGGCTTATCCAATAGTTCAACATGAGGAAAAAGGCCTCTGAGGTCTTATCTTCTATTGATTCAGCTCTTCATACAACTGTTAAAGCAAAAATCTCTCTCCCTCTCTGGACAAAAAAATAAAATAAATAAAAATCAAGCAATCTTACAGCATAGAGATGTTTTGTTCAAGACAGTATTTACTTCTCTCCAGGATTAAGCAGGCATCTATTCTCAAGGAGCACAGAGGATAACCTGGATTAAGTCTGTTGCTTCTCCTAGTGAAAAATGACTTGTTTGCCAAATATTTTTGAAGTAACTGTGACATCCAGAAAGTCTACTTGAATCTGGGAAGCAGAGAAAAGTGGTAGTAAAGAAAAAAAAAGCTTAGGAAACAAGGATGCCATCAAGAAAAATAATGTCGTGAATAGCTACATGGCAAATACTTGTTGGTATATATCTATCTGACTTCCTCTGGAAAAATACACCAGGGGCCCATCGCTGGGGAGAAGGGAAAACAACATGCAGCACGACAATAAGGGATACCGAAGGAAGCCTACGTAATAAAAAGAGCTATAAACTCTTAGCAAGATAGTAACAATTGTTTCCTTGAAACTTAGCACCTCGTTTGGTAACAAAAAAGATTTGCAGGAGAGCGCAATCCAGAGTTTCCTTGCGACCCTTGCACCCAGCTAAGGCTGTGGTTTGGAGCGTCCCGCAGGCCCAGCAGCTCCAGGCGGGCAGAGGGGCTTTGTCCCCGCAGCAGAGCCCCGCGCTCAGGGTGACCGCGCAGGGCAGGGCCAAACCCTGGGCTGCAGGCAGAACGGCCGATGGCTGTGCGAGCAAACCCAGCGACACGACGGCGTGGAGGGGAGGGATCCAGCCCTGCAGAGATCGCGGGAGATGCTGGAGGCAGCCAAGGACCCGGGGCTCGGCAGTGTCACCCAGCACTCGGTGACAGTCACAGTCCATTGCTTGTTCGGTTCAGGTCCTGCATGCTCTGAACACCTGCTTCACAAAGCTCCAGCTGTTCAGAAAGCTGTGAGAGACGCCTTCAAGTGTCTGTCTCATCGCAGAGACTCCAATTGTTGGAAACAAGATCACTTTTA
>VZRX01019878.1:2500-29019 GCA_013398075.1 Notiomystis cincta
AAAAGGGGCTGGAGCCACCGTGTTATTAACTATTATTAATTTTCAATACAAAAATGAATGAGCTGGAATAGACCCGATTGTCATACTCTGTGGAACCTTGCAAAAAAAGTGAAGAAATGTTGAAAGGTTTAGTTGGAGCAGCTGGCTGATGTCAAAGCTGCCAGGATGCTAATTAACTGCAGGCTGTGTCCCTTATTTCTGTATTTAAAAGGAAAAAAAAAAAAAAAAGCCTTTTGTATTATGGCATTTTTTTTCTTTGCTGCTGTAGTCCTACATCCCACTGCAAATCATCTTTCATTTTTCATTCTGTTGACCTGGGTATTATTTTATTTCTTTTAGAAACAGGAAAAAAAAAATGAACATCTGTGTCTCCTTCCAATCTGCTGCACATCTGCGCGTTTTGATGCGGGTCTTCAAAGTTCAGTCAGTAACCCACGGACGCCATTCATCTTCTTGTTAAAATGTCTACTGCTGTATCCAATGCTCATGCCCTTGAGGGTTATTTTTTTTCTCTCTCTCTTTTTTTTTTTTAAATTTCCATTATTGTTATAAAGAACATTGTGACTTTAATATTAGCATTTTGCTTTCAACAGCAATTAGCAATCTCTTGGTTTGCTGTTTGGTAAAGCATCTGTTAATGAGGTCATCTAGTTTAAAATCCCAGCTACTGGAAAATAACAGGGAGGAGGTCAAATCTATCATTTTGTGTATATTCTCTGCTCTCTTTTCAGTTTTCTAAAGAAAAGATATCTTTGTTATCCACAATAAGTCATTATGACCCGTTACTGGCCTTCTGTATTTTCTACCACCTCAAGATACAGTAAGTTCTTTCTTATCGAAGTATTGAAATATGACAGTTCAGTTAAAATCTTTGCGCATCTGAGGATGAGGAATTGGTTTCATTTTCTGGTTTGTGTTTTTGTTTCCGCAGTTCCGAGCTCAGTTTTAACGAGGAGTTGCGTCTATGGTGGACGGAGTTCCCGGGGTGGTGGACCTCGGAGTAGCTGCTGGTGGAGTGTCGATGGGGCTCCCGGCCCCGCTGCTGGGCGTCACGGAGGAGCTCACTGCTGGTGTCTCTCCTTGCTGCTGGGCTTGGAGGGTCTGTCCACAGATGTGATGGTGCTTCTCCCAGTCCTTATGCTGGCAAAATGAGCCACAGTATCGCGCTGTGTTGCAACCACTGCAGGTTTCACTAGCTTTCCGGCCACAGTTCCAGCAACTCTACAAGCAGAAGAGGAGGGAGACGGGAGAAATTAGCTAGTGTCCTAAATTTTACAGTAAAAACAGCTGGCAGGGAACTGCTGGTCAACCCTCTGCCTAAGGACAGCTGAGGCATCAGTAGGTGCAATCCTTGGGTATCAGTCACCTGGGGGACTCATTCCCTCAAAAGCTGTGCAAGAACAGAAGCAGCTCTTGGCCAGTACTAATGATGCAAACTCCAAGTATGCCCCACATCCAGCAACCAGCAGCATGCTGACTAATAGAAAGTTTCAGTAAAACTTCCGTTAGCTCCTCTTACAAATTTATTAAAACAAATAATGAAACGTGTACACACAAAAAAAGTGTTTCTCCAGAAGTGGAGAGGGACTAATGCAAAACAAGAAAGTGCAAAAAAGACTCAACACACAGCTAAAACTTGCTGACCTAGGAAAACTTGCTACTCTCGGAAAGCCTAATTTTTAATCATCTGAGAAATACCATTTGACTCAGTGGCACTTCTGTCAGTGAATAGTTAAGCTAGAGTCTAAATCTTTGACAGGATGGGGAAGCCACTGCAGAATATGTGTGCTATTCACTTTAACACACTCTATAGCTCTGCCAGCTGGATGCTGGAACACAGCCAATCCTTAAGTGATATTCCTCAACTACTTAAAAAAAAAAAAATTCCCAACTTCAGAATGAAACAAAGACCTAAATCCAAAACAGTATTTTAAGAAAATCAGAGTTTTAATCAGAATCATGTGGCTTTAGAAAATATCCCTGTGATAGTCCCATATTCCCTTTTTTTGCTGGTTTTCGTTGTTTTAGATGGTTGGTTGCTTGTTTTTTTGCATAGGCATGTACTAGAAGAGGGGGAAGAGTAACTGTCCAGTGCCTAATTGTTCTTTGAGACTGAAATCAAAGGTATATGGCATTCTCAATTCATACTGATTAAACACACAGACTAAACCAGGTAATTACAGATACATGTGTTGGGGGCTCTTTTTTTTTTTTTTTAATTCATAAAATTGTTCCCATCTTTAAAAACAGTTAAAAAAAAAGGTGGAATTACCAACACACAGAAACAGATGTTGCTGGTAGTTAAATGTCAGGAATTCAGACTCCTTGTCTGGCATCACCTGGTTTTGATTCAGTAGTCATTGTTTCAGGTTCATTTGCTCAAACTCTGTCCAGTGCTGGAGAGGTAAATCCACCTTTGAATGAATATCTGTACTATTCATGAACACCTTTTCTTTAAACAACCTTTTATTTCCACAATGAAAAATAACTGTAAGTAATTTAGACCACTGTACATGAACATGTACACACATAGACAAATTTACCCATACACCAAAATGACCTGACATTTTTGCATTAGCATTTTGTATTAGCATTTCATCCTGCTAGCTAGAAAGATAACTAAATGTGATGTAGCTGGATTCTCCTTCTTTTGCTATACTGATATTTCCTTCTTATAATATTTATTTATTCTATTTTATTATATAGTATATTTATCTATTTATAATTTGTACTTTATATGTATCTTTATTTTATATTCTTTGTTATAAATTCTATTTCTATATTACAATATTTCTTTATTTCTTTCCTACTAATGAAGGTTTCATTTTGACAGCTACATGCTTCCTTGTATTGTGATCAGTAAACATGGCATAATTCTGCTCCAGTTGTACTTGCAGTTTCCACATATTGCCATGGCTGTTGGCCTCCTAGCTATTTGCTTCCAACTAAATTGCCAGCCCTAGGTTTAGCCCATATTCCCCTTTATTCCCTCATCTAAAAACAAATACATGTGTACAAAACATCCCCATGCAGACTTTTCCAAAAAGATGCTTTCCCCCCACGTGGAATAATGCTGAAGCCAGCCAGCAAATGCCCAGGTGCAGGAATTCCTCCCTGTGCAGATCTGTTTGCAGCACTGAAGTGCATGCTTTAATTGTGTGGGAATTACTATGAGGCTGTCAAATTCATTCAAAGTATCTGTTTAGTTAATATAGGCCAGCATCCGAAGAATCTTCACTTTGCTTCCCTTTTTGAGGAACACATAGAGATCTGTCTCCAGATGTGACCAGAGCCACCACAGAGTATTTCAGTATCTTACCACATGATCTGTATTGATGTCAGGAAACAGTAGTTTAATTGTCACAGTATTGGTTCAGCTTTCCTATTAGAATAGACATCAATTAACTGTCGGACTGTACAGAACATGAGAAGTGATACATAGGTGCAAGATTTTAATGAAGTGGTGAAGTACTAAACTGGCTCCTTACATGATTATTTAATGTGCCCTACATTGTTTGGTATGTGATTTTGTTCATTGGACATATTATTTCTAATTTAACAGGTCATTAGAGCTTTAGTGTAATTGTGGGAATAAAACCACATAAAATACAAGAATTTCAAAATAAATTTTACAGCTCATATTTATGCAGCAACTCATTGCATTTAAAAATTACCACAGTGCAAATTAACAAAAACAAGCACACACATCACAGGGAGCTTGTACTGAGACAGCAGCTGGATTTGACGTGCAGAACTCCCTGTCCCACACAGCCCTCACCATTGTGACCATTCATTGCTCCTTCCCATGTGCAAGGAGTGAAAAAGAGCAGCAAAGACCAGGCTCGGGCACCACAACCTTTGGAAACAAATACTTTCTGTTCACAGTGCTGGCTGAGAGCCCCAAATTCTACCAAGGAAAAGCCAGGCTCGAGATGCCAGCTAATAGCCTGGGCTGTGCTTCCCATGCCCCTGCTGCTCACGTATTTCCAGCAGATCCAGCTATCACACACAAAGCTCGACCTCACTGTGGGACCGAACATACTCAGGGTGCCTTCCTTCCTGGGATGCTCTAGCAGGTGCCAGCCAGCTGGAGCACCCTCGCTGAGGTGTGCACACAGCATCTTGGGCAACAGATGGCCACAGTGTCCTGTGGGTCATGAGATGGCAGCCTTCATACAAGGGCATATGACCTCAACTACGGACTGCCTTACGCTTGATTCAGGACTATCTCCTATCACTGGCAAGATCCAGCTGGGAGCCCTGTCAAGGTTGAGACGATGCACTTGAAATACAGAAAATCAAGCAAGACAAACAAGACTTTGAAAGAACCTGAAGAAAGGCAGCCAGATTAATCAGAAGTCAGAGAAACACGAGCTGTGAGAAGAGACTGAATGAACTCAGACTCTTAAATATGAGATGGTAGCCTAAAAGGGACAGTAGCACCCAAACATCACTGCAGTGAATGTCTACATCCATCTCTACATGGATGAGCAGAAGTAATGGGATCAAAATTCTGTTAAGAACAGGTGCAAATTACCTAGAGATGTTGGAGAATCTCCATCATTAAAGCACAGGAAAAACAGGGGGAATGGTACAGCTAGAGTTGAGCATGGATTGGAAAAGGGAGAAGCCTATCTCTCAAAGCCTCTGCTTGTCTATATATTCTATCTTTAGGTAGTGACCTACTACACTGCACTTCCAGCTCGTGCTCTATAGAGTTCCAGATGCAGCTAAAACTATGAGAAGGACTGGATTGCAGTTTAACTCTGTCAATTTACCTGTGAAACAGTGAGGTTATACAAAAGGCTAGATTCTCAGACTACATAATTCAATTTAAATTCACTACCTTGAAATGGATTAATTCAATGAAATTGGGCTAAATTACACCAGATGGGAATCTCACTCCGAATTTATGCCAGTGATCATATTTCATCCGCCTCTTTCAACTGACAAGGAACATCAGTCTTAGGTCAGAGCCTTATCTTAGGTCAAACTCTCAATTCTCATGCACTTAAGCTTCAATCTTCAAACACTTCAGTTTGCCCTCATGGAAATTCTTAAAAACAAAAGGTCTCCATTTCTGTGGTCTCCAGTACCAAAACATATACTTGTCAGTAATTTTGCCCATTCTGTTGCTTTCATCTCTGAAATATTCAACCTGAATTGAGTATTTGCTTTCCTCTGACACTCCAACTGAGAGAGAGAGCTTGCTTAAATTAAAAAAAAAAAAGCAAAACAAAAACTTGATCTGTCATCTTTGAGAAATTCCCTATTTCCCCAGTTTACCATGAAAGGAAGCATGGCTGTATGAAGAACCCAGATTTTTCCCAGTTCTGCAATGCCCATGACATTCAAAACTTTACCACTGCTAACCACAAGAAAAGGAACATCTAGAAATCACTGAAACCACAGGGACATAAATGAGAACTGTATGAGCTGCTGAATAGCAGTGTAAAAATCCAGCAAAGTTGTTTATGAGAATTTTATCCAAGAGACATTAGAAAGGGAAATACATTGGTACTTTGAAAATTCCCACACTGTGTCAAAACAACATTTGAACTTTTAGATGTTTCTAGTAAAGTTACACCTATCACTGAACACTCCAGGCTTGCCCAAGCCACTGTTTATTGAGTGAAATACATGAACTTTCATGAAAGTCAGTGAGAGTAGCTAAATCCTGAAAACAGAAGTGTGGAGCAGCCCACAGAAGAGCTGTGCAAGCTGGCGAGCCAGGCTTAGCTCAGCAGTCTGGGGCAGTGCCAATGCTCACATCACATCTGGACTGATCCTGTGCAGAACACATGGCTCTGGTGCCTCTGTACCACCCACCACTGCAGGGGATGATGTGCTACTTTCCAAGAGATACTCAGCCAAAAAAATTAAACATTAGCTGACATAGGTATTAAACTTAATACCAGCCTGAAAACCAGGCTTGCCTGAATCACACCATCTGATGCTCAGAGTCAGGTTTGCTGGCACAGCCCTGGTCTCAGTAGATTGGTCAGCAGAGATTGAACCCAGCTGTCTTCAAAATGTCAGGTGTGATATTCACATACAACATGAACCTCTGCAATATAAACAAGCCCTAACATTACACATCTCCTAAAAGCAGTGTTGGACCAGTTACATACTTGTTTTATCTGAGCAGATGTCAGCATCTGCTTTAAGGAGAGAGAATTGAAACATTTGTGTTCCTTCCCTGTCCCCAGCCCCCAACCTACTCAAAACTGAGGGAGAACACTGAGTGTCAGATTTTTCAGTGGCATTTTATACCAAACCAGAGAGACAGATGTTTTGATGATCCCACCCCCCCTTACAATCTGGGCAGTCAGTCTCTTTGCTAAACTGTTCACCCTCACTATTAAAACCAATTTGCAAAACAGCACATTGCAGCCAAAGCAAGCACAGCAGTCAGTACAGAGTAGGCTGCTCACACATGTTTCTGTACTTAGCCAAGCCAGCTACTGATGAATGGGTCATCTTTTGTCAAGCAACTGTAAGGAACTGGTAAAGAAATAATTTGTGGCTCAGGAACAGCCATGCTAACATAACAGGTAGGCCTTCCCCTGGTCCTTTTGCCTTCCAGCAGCAGTCTGCTCAGTTAGCTGGTTCTCAACCAATTTCAGTAACAGAAAGCATGAACATTAGCTGGTCAGTTGCAAGGTCTTATGTGAAGAAACTATGAAAGTCTTTAGAAAGTAAATGCACAGACACTGAAGCAGTGGGAGTGCTAGTTAAACCATGCTGAACAACTCCAAGATAAGTAAAGAACAATAATTTGACAAAGGATCAAGTCAGAGTCAGAAATTCTACCTATGCTATGTTACATAGTCATTCTCAAAATCTTGTGGACCACTTCTTAAAAGTCAAGATGCTTCCAAATATTACACCTCCCCTATCAGTCTTCTTACTGTCTTGTGCTCCCTTAATTTTGGAATTTTGGTCTGGTCATCTTAATATGCCCAACTTCCCTTTTTTTCTTGAAGAATATCTTGCACTCAGAGATGCTACTTTTTCTGAGTTAAAGACAAAGCAAAACAGAATACCAAAAAAAACAAAACAAAACCAGAAAAAATCCCAGCCTAACACAGAAATCAGCAACACCAACAAAAAATATCAAAAATCTGATCTTTGTGAGATCTCTGAAAGGTCTTGGATGAGGAGGCTGCATTATAATAATCACTAAAATTCTGAGTCTTGGTAGTAGTTATCACTGAGAGCTGGAGCAGACTGCAATAAAAATAATACCACAAAATTCTCTCACCAGAACAGCTTCAAGAAGCCTCAGCTAGGTCCAGGCTGCATTTTTCTGAATAACAAATGAAGGGAGAAACCTTGCCAATAGACAGGGAGTGGTCATATCAGTTGAAAATTATATCTGATACATTACAAATCTGGAATCAAATGCTCATCTCCATTCATAGTTTCAACAGCCAAAAGAACAAATGACACCCATGAGAGAAATATTCTCTGTCAGGAACTGCATGGAGGTTATAGAGCAGCCTATAGTGAGCTTTCTTGCAGGCCTTGGTGTAATGTCCCAGCAAGGATAAGAAATTAAAAGAGATGCTTGGCATTCCCCCTGGACCTGCAAGACTTCAGAGGCTGCACTGTAGCAGTCTCATATTTGAAACAGGAAATATTCTAGCTCTAGAAATTTTACTCTGGTGCCTTAAATACAGAGGAATCTGTGTTTCTGGAAGTGTTCTGCTGAAAGCTGTAAACAGAGAAAAGTTTATGTAGACTTACAACCTTGACAAATGAGGAGCAATGTCCAAAGAGAGATCCAAGAGATAATGAATACCAAAGCAAATGTGGAGTTTTATTCCTCAAACCTCAAAAACACAGTCTCATCTCTGAAGAAACACTTTTCAAACACTGTCAAACCGATCTCCTGTCCCCGGAGACGAAGGAAAAGTCCAATCCATTCTTACAGAAGTCTCCCATAAAGGAAAGGAAACCAAACCAGCCTGAGTTAACAGGTAACTGTGAGAAGCACTGCCCTAAGTGTTTGGAGTTTGTCATAATTAGAAGCCAAAGAGGAGCTACTTATAAATAGATACATCTAAATCAAACAAGTATTGCCATCATCTCCCTTCACAGTTAATCAATCACCTGTAAATATAAACTGTCAAACTTGATTTCTCTCTGATGGCTTACTAAAATTTGTGCCTCAAAACAGCCACCCTGACTGACCACAGAGGTGAAAGCTACAGGATCAGGATACCAGACTTCATTTCTAGGTCTAGGAGGCTTGTAAGCTCCCTGGGGACACATAGCCCTGAGAACATCTATAACCTTATCAGCCACATTTCATTAGAATGTAAGTAAAAGAATTATTTGCCGAAAGTCCTGTTCCCAAGAAGTGAAAAACCTTATAATCCATTCTGCTGCAGAAAAAGTAAAGATGTTGTTACGTGGCTTTTTCCAGAGCTTTAATTGCTCAGAAGTTAATCAGAGCACACAAACTCTCTACACATTCATTTGGATACACATTTCCTTGTGTATCCAAAATGGGTGAAAAATGGGCTGTATGTATTGGCATGTAAGTACTTCCTCTGTCCTGCTTATACTATATCAGTTCACTAAACAGATTTAATTTGCTGTTTCCTCCAAAGGTATTTATGTTTGGAATTTTGGTCTTAACAAAAGGAGTCTCTTGTATATATACACACACAAAATGACAGCTCTTTTATGATGCTATGTTAGAAAAATGCCCTTTCTATGAACAGTGCAGGAAAATGTCCTTGAGTATCTTAGATATAAAAGGCCAATAAATTGAATTTATGTCTCATTTAATCTACAATGGAGCAGTTAGTACTTAAAGGGTACATATACTTCCCCTAGTCCCTTTCTTCCTGAGAAACTTTCAGATGCTGAAAATCAATTCCTTTTGTCTCCTTGTTATTCATCTGCTACACATTAAGGAGAAACTCTGGGCATTCAGTGATCCCACAATGGTCTTTCATCTCCAGAGCAGCCTGGTATGAATTAAAAACTTAAGTTCCCTCAAATTACAGATGCATACTGCAGTATGCCATTGACTTATGTGCTGGTGATTTCTGCCAGTGTTCTCAGCTGCAGGTAGCTCATCTGCATCTCTCAGCTGAAGTGACTCTTCTGCACCACTGCCCATCCAGCCCATGCAAAGTGTTTAGACATGAGCATACACAAATGTATGTCCCCACGTAACAGGGACATACATCCCCTTTTCCCCAGCTCCCTGCTGTTTAGAAGTTATATTGAAAAGTGGGTTTACTACAGTCAAGATGTTAGTATGCAAACAATAAATACTTCAGGAAGGTAATGCTCTTTCATTTCAGTGGTCTTGAGAAATGGAGATTATACACAAATAACATCTAACTGACAGAATTTCTTTGTCATGTCTGCTTTTAAGGGCAGTTTTAACTTAGGACTTTTTTTTTAACAAGCATAAGATTTAATTGCTATCTAGACTGATGCAGCACTGGTCAAACACACACTGCTCTTTCACTCCCAGCTTTCATGTCAGATGTCCTGTATCACCAACCATTCAAGGTTTCCACTCTCAGGTCTGAAAGTACATCAAGGCTTACATACTTAATCTTACTTTACTCTTTGATCTCTCAGTCTATTTTTTCTCCTACCAAATGCTCTTTGCCCACTCCTCAACTCTGAAAAGAGTCCCTGCAGCCAAAGCAACACATTCAAAATAAGGAAACACTTGCAAATTTACATTCACATTCTGTCCTACAGGAACCATCATCTTGCTAATCGCTTCTACATCCAACACTTTCCCCAGACAAGTTTTTAGCCACCTTGCTCTCTTTCATGAATAATTTCTTTGTTTAAATTAGATTTCAGTGTCAAATGTTCTCCACCGAGCACCTTTTTATCTATTCAGTATGGCAGTTTGAAGAGCTTTAAAATGAAGCTACTGAAAAGTCAAATTAGAACAGCAATGTGCACATTATATGTAACCCTGAGCAGCAGTTAAGAGGCGAGAACAGAGCTCGAGTTCACTATTTTGGGATCAGATTACAACACAGCCAAGAGAATTTGGAACTCGGTGTTTGCCTGACATACACGTCTAAAACAGCTGTAAGGAGAGTTTATAGAGGGCACTGAAATCCTGTGTCGCACAAACAGGTCAGAGCCAGCTCAGACACCCCTGTGGTCTGTAGGCAGAGGTGATGCTTGCCCAGCAGGGCCCTTACCTCACTTGAATCCTCCTGCTGATTGATGACAGCCAGGGCGTCCTCTGCCGCCTGGCGCTTGGCTTCGGCCACGGTGCGCTCCATCTTGGCCCTCTCCGAAGTGATCATGTCGTGGGCCTTGCGCTCGGCCTCCGACACGGCCTTCTGCAGCTCGGCCATCGCCTGGCGCTTCACTTCGTTGACAGCCTCCTCTGCAAAGGGCGAGAAAGCCTCGTCAGCGCGGGACAGCTGGCACTCCGCGCTCGGAGGCGGGAATGCCTCACCACTGCCGTCCGGGCTGGCATGGCTCTCAATCGTAATTCTGAGCAGGTCACAGAGGGACCTGGCTCCTCACCAACCCTCGAGAAGCACTGAGGAGCTTCTCTACCTCCCCGTCACCAAAGTCTCTACCAGTAATGATTCTTGCTATTTTGATTCTCAGTCAGTACTTCTTTAGGTACAATCATTTCAGACCTCTGGTCCATTTTATTCACAGTCCTTTTGAAGACTAGCTTTGCAGCACAGCAGATATATGAAAAAACTTGACAATAATTATTATTTAAGACATATTACAGACTTTTTAAAAAAATTATTTTTAAGCTCAGGGAAATTAAGCCAGGATTTATGGTCTTTAACAACTTTTTTCCCATATGTTAACAAATAAATACATGAAGTAAAAAAAAACTCCAAGAGTTTACTTAAAATTTTAAATCACTGGTCTAATATATTTTCTTGGACATACTGTTTTATGAGAAAATATTAAAATTGGTTTATCAACATTCATTTGACCTCTTGATCTCTCCTTCAAATCCATGTTTATACTTGAAGACTTGACTTCCTGGCTCTTCTGAGCTCTTGAGCACACCCTACCCAGCAAGATTTTGGAGCACAATTAACACCGAGCTGGGGCACCCTGCTTCATTAAACTCAAACCTTCATGCTTCTTGTAAAACAGCTATGGTAGTATGAGCCCTTTCTTTGGTACATACTGGTGTCATATCTTTTATTCCAGAAAACATGGATTGACTCAAATTAGTTATTTGGCTTTTGATGCAGGAAGAGTGCAAAGATTTTACTAATGAACAGTCTTTTAATTGACAACTAAAACAAGTAATTTCTTTTTTTTTTTAATTAACTGCTCTAATTAACAAGGAAACCATCCTCCCCCTGAATTAGTTTATCTAATTTTCATCTTTATTCAAAGCAAAATGACAATGATTAATTGAAAATTTAATAAGCGGTAATTATTAACTTGGCAAACCTAGTACCAATTAACACTCTATTAAAACTAATTATGACATGTTTCATTCAAGTGTTTGCACTTAATTGTTTCATGCACTTAAAACCCACCTTAATTAAATGTTCTGTTTAATTAAAACCAAAGATTTCTATTAAAAATGTTTTACTGTAGATTAAAATCTAAGTATTAGAACAGTGTTAGGTGTTTGAGTTTTAGCCCATGTATTGAGCCCATGTACTTGTGTGCCCACACATGCAGACATAACTCAGATACTGTCACTCTCCTGAGTTACACCTGATAGCTCTGCACGTGTTATTTAAAATATAATGACTACATGAAATCTCCATTTTCAGTTATTAAGTAAATTACAATAAAGACTTAACTTTAAGCCATGTACTGACTAAAACTGAACTAAAATGAAAGAAGAGATCTATTGAGGAGTATGTGTGCATGTTACATGTGTGCATCTCTGCAAGAGATGTTTCAACTGAAATTTTCAAGGGGTGGGGAGGGATTTAGAGATAGAACTTATGCCTTTATTTTTATGAGGCTGAAAATATGCCCTTATATTACCCTACCATAAATGTTGTTTAGGGGAAAGCCTCAGGAGAGGAAAAAATCTTACCCTTCAACCATACAGCCAAGGCTTAATTTACTTTGAATATTCAAGGTGAATTAAAATTCTATCTAAGTGGCAATACAGGACAATAATTTTTGCTTACGATCAAAGCTACAGCTAGTCTAATTGTATATGCAAATCAGGCAATTTATATTTAAATTATGCATTCCTATTCTAGTCCCACAGGCACACACAGATCAGCAAAGGGAATTGGTAGGACATTTGCAAGGTGCTTGAATATTTATTACCAACTGCAACCATTCACTGATCACGAGAAAAGAAATATACACAAGCAAACATACAGATGCAATTTTATTATCATTTTCAGAAAAATGAGGCAACTTAAATACAGGCATTTCGTGTCTATGAACTGCAGTTACTTACAAAGTAGATTTCTTTAGGAAAATCTGTACTCTTGCTGATATTTGCTACGGATAGAAATGATCTTTGTATGGTATGATGCACTTTTGTTACATCATATAAATTTAATTTTACAGTTAGGTGTTGGCAGTTAGAAATGCCAGATTCTTATATTAAACAGAAGCAAAATGCTCCAACATTTTTACATAGAGTTCTAATTGTAGTTTTTCATCCCAGATAATCTACTTCTTTTCAGTCCAAATGTAGAAATTGAAAATTATGTTATATCTTCGAACTTGTGTAAGTTTTTTGCTATGCTTCTAAGAGCATGAAGATGCCTGAAAGTGCTTATGAGGCCTTATGCCTGACTGATACTTTTTGACTGGCTTAAACTATGGGTTGGATTTTAATATTTCCATTAACTTTGATGGCGGAATTTATGTTGGGCTGCACTAAGTGTGAAAATAAATAAGTTAAAATATGTCAGGTCACAATGCACCATCATTATTTCAACATATTACAAACTCATGAACACCTAAATAAGCAGATGAAATTTCGTATTTTCTTCACAGCTTCTCAAACTAAATATTACTGATATTTTATGGACATAGAATGCAAGCTTCATAGTTTAGCATATGTTTGTGAGGAGGGTGATGGTAAAGGAGATTTTTATTTGCCTTGACAATGCTGAGCTATGAAGACCAAGAATGATACCAGCACCCTTCCTTTCCCTGCACTTCCAGAGAAAGAAAGAGTGATTAGATTCCAGTATTAGAAAGCATAAATCTGGAAGCTTTTAAAACCAAGCATCTAAGATACATGTACCTGCATCCTCTGCCTTCCCAGCAATGCTAGTCATCCTAGGCACAAATTCACTGTCATTTTAGGAATGCAACTGAAATCTTCCTTCCTTTTGAGCAGTGCTAACACACGAGAGAAACTCCAGGAAGCAAACAGCTTGTGTGGAATCGACATTACTCAGCATGATTTGAGGTCCTTGGAGCAGACTCAGGAGAGGTACTTCTCTTTCACCCAAAATGATGATTCACCAGCCAGCTCCTGGTCACCTCCCTCACATCATCAGCACATTTGTCCACATGATGAGAAAAGAAAATTGATGGGCAGATGTGCATTCCTGTGCCACAACGTTTTGGATCATCTCACTCTCAGGCTGACCCTGGCAAGGGTGGCCACTGGCAGTTGCTGACAAAGAGTTATCTCAGCATCATATCCCAAAATGCATCCTCTCTGCCTCAGGACTACTCTGTACAATGTGCAGGACCCTTATTGTCTTTGTATGACAAAGGATGGTAATTTCATTACTTTTCTGTAACTCCAGAGCTTACAGCTGGACTGCCATGGACATTGGACCTGCTAAGTGACAGGGATGGCTGGAAGACAGTTTCTACATGACACAGAAGAAGCAGCAGCCCATTATGGGCCTGTGACCTTCTCTGTACTTAATAAAGGGAAGTATGTATTCCCAGAGAGCAAGTCACCCAGCCTATGACCTGACTGATCCTCATTACCTGCCTCCCTCCCTCTTGACTACTGAGGAACACCAAGAACTTGTCTTGGACTCTTCACCCCCACATCCATAATTCAGTGAGGTGAATCAGGGTGCTGATGACTGCTTTCTCCTGGTATATGAAACTGAAGTGGGCATACATGGCTTTCACTCATGAGGTACTGCATAGTATGTCCTTGCCCCAGCAACCACAAAAGCACATGCCTAACTTGGTGTATTTCAAGAATTACATTGGGGTCTATCAATCTCCAAAAGCTTAAAGTGAATCCCTTCTCCACATGCTTCTGAGTTTGCTTATTAACTGTTTTCTGTTTTTATGCCACACTCTTTCAGTGCAATGGATTCAGCATTCCAAACAGAATTTCATACTTGATTCACCACTCTGCACATTGGTCTTTACAGGCATTTGACACACCAAGAGATCCACACTGAGCCAAAAGAAATGACCTGTGAGGGATTTGTAGTCTTCTTGACTGAGAGTTGGTGCTCATCCAGGAAACTAAGGGGCATCTCAAATGGCATCAGAGGCCTATTCTCACAGCTGAATTGCACCTTCACTGCCTTGATCATGAAACTGTGGAGGTCTCCAGTTTCAGAGCACCCTCCTGAAAATGCAGGACCATGATTTATGAAAGCTGTATGCTTTCTGATGTTTGACTAGACTCAGTAACAGATGCATCCTGCAGAGTCACATTTCTTTTATTCTCCAATTCACAGGCACGATCACTTAGTTTAAAACCACATCAGCCTGAAAATAGGAGACTGGAAATGGCACCAAAGGAAAAACTTTGTTTCAGAGGAACTGATGACATAGATGTTCACAAGATGATGTCACAGCTCCTGTACACTACCATTTGTGAATACATGCAGTGTGAATGCATATCCAATTTCGTAAATCAAGACAAAAGCTTCACCTAACTTGTGTTAAGTATGAAGAAACTTTTTTCTTTTATTGTATTGAATCTATGAGTATATAACCTGAAGCCAAGTGACATCAAACCCCAGATTTTGCAAGAGGGCTGAAGTTTTTTGAAATTAAACAGAATAATGCTCCTCTTAGTGAGATTTCCTGGGATTCCATTTTTTTTTGTATTTTTCATTTAAAATGTTAATATAAATATGGCACTATGAAAATATTCTTGGGCACTGAGTTACAAAGGCTACACTTTCCTTGGACAAAACCAAGAACATGTACATTGTTTTAGTGTTTTTCACAGAAAATGCAATAGTTCTAAAAACATTAACATATTGACAAGCGTATAACTTACATGATAAACCCACATTACACACAAAACACAACTTCTTGTCTGATGCAACAAGATAACAGCATAACATTCTTACATGTATGCTGTGTATCTAGTTTAAAATACACTGGAAGGCAGCAAGCATTTACAGGAGATTTGATCAGAAAGCATCGACACTGCTGCATATTTGCCATTTAATCATTAACTGCTGCTCAGACAGCTGCTGCAGACTTCATGGTTATACAGGTGTTCAAAAGCAGGGGGGTGTGTTTGGGTGTATAAATAGCTCCTCAACTATCTCCACGGAGTTCAAGAGCTGCCTCCTGGCCCCTCTGAAAACAAGGAAGCTCTGAAGTCAGTGTCAAAAGAGCAAAGGTTTAGCTCCAGCACCAGAGTGGGATCCTTGCCAGGAAACTCCTGTGCTCAGACAGAGTTTCAAAGTGTTAAGAAAACTTTGCACAACCACAACGTCTGCCCAGGGTGCTTTCCAGGCACAGGCAGATGCTGTCAGTGCCCTGCAAACAGCCAGAGCAGCTGCAGAGATGTGAACTTGCTGACTTCATTGCACACTCTGCAGGTTTATGAGCACAGGCTTCACTGGGGGCTGACAGGCACAAAATCTTTTTTAAATTAAGACTGGTTACTTTGCATAGCTGAAGTCTTTTTTTTAACAGGTGTACTTAGGTTTTTCCCCCTCCCTTGGGAATTCTTACCTTAACTAGGTAAGAACCCTGAAGCTTAAAAAAACCCACCCACACTAAGCTCTTTTTTTTTAAATTGCTAACAGACAAACTTTCAACATATCAAGTTTCAGCCTGAAACCATTAGAAGCCCTGAAAATAGGGGTCCATATTGGAAGTACTGATATGCCCCTAACTACAGCAGCAGATGCTTCTTTTATAAAATTATTCAATGTCCTGATCAGTTCCAGTTTAAGATTATTAAACACAATTTCTGCTTGTTACTAGTAAGCCCTTCCCCCGCCTCCCAGTTCCTCACATCAGTGCATTAACAACTGCACACAGCTGCCAGACGACTAAGCTGGTGTTTTTAAACAGTTCTTACCAGCTTTCTTCCAGATCTCCTCTGGCACGTATCCAGACGCAGGCCTGTGAAGGAATTCCCGATGAGATTCTGCAGGAGGAGGGGGGGAGAGGGAAAAAGAAAGAGCATCATAAGCAATGCTGGCTTGTTGAGAACAAGGCTTAGCGAAAAATACCTTTTCTCTTTAATTACTGCTCAGACAAGGAAATCAAGGGAAGTCTTTCTCTCCTCAAAACAAAACGGATGCTGTGGCCGTAGCTCATAAATGTCACAGAGACCAGATCAATGCTTATGACTTGAGTGTCTCATCTTGAGCCAAGTTGAGACATTCATTTTATTTTTATTTTACAGTGTTTTGAGTCAACTCTGTATGACAGTATCCACAGTTTCAAGGGAGGCTTTGCAAGACACTGAGGGAGAGACATGCTTTGTCCTTTCTCATTGTATTTATGAAATGGAAAAAGAAAGAGGGCAACAGTGCAGGTTTGGCACTTCTGCTCTGTGCAAAATAATGAGTACTGATGAGTGCAGATAAAAGTCAAGATGTCATTCTACTGATCAAATAAGCTGTCCACAGAAAAGCAAAGGGGTGTTTCTCTAAGTTCAGAGCTATGCTTTCTATATCTGAGCCCATGTTGGCAACTGTAGCTGCAAGAGTTTGAAAAACAGAACCTTTAACTTTAGGTTAAGCCCCTAAATACATGCTGCCAAACAACCTCACTGGAGCTGAAGCTCGTAATTCACCCACATATTTCAATCACATTTTGACAGCTCTTTCCCCTTCTCCTCTTCTTTTTTTTTTTTTAAAGGGTTTAACCTTTAAGCCTGGGCCTAAGAGTTCTGAAATCAGCAAGACCCCTTCCACAGGGACTTCAAAGACCTAAGATCAGACAATACAAAAAGAAAATTCACTTTGGCCTGAAATTTAGCATACAGATCCTCAGGAGATGAAATTGAAATTGCTCATTTCAAATATAAATTAAAAACTGATTAACTATTATCCAAAGTAACTGATGACAAAATTTAAAAAAAAAAACAAACCCAACCAAACACATAAAACTAAGTTCACTGCCGTGATTACTATTGCCAGTGTATCAGAATTCAATTGCCTAAATAAAATAACTTGATCTGTTAAAGGTTTGAATGTTTTTGGAGATGCTGCTAGAAATCAAATATGCGTTTGATGTCTGAGCTTGAAATATAACAAGAGTATACCTGCCATTCTTTGAATACTAATTTTGACTAAACGTATTTTTTTTTGTATCTTATGAGTTTTTATTCACTAACTTGGTCTAAAGGCAGTATTTTTAAAAGGTTGATACATCAGGTTTTGCAAATTAATTTTTACACAACTATATGTATGCATGCAGTACTGTTTACATACAGTAGCCCACATAAATTTAAGTATTGTTAAAAGATGACACTTATAGCAGGCAGCTAACAAAGGTGGAAATGACAGAGGCTTTTTCAACAGAGAGTAGGGAATCCCAATCCCTGTGCACTGTTTCACAGATGTTGTTTCTAGCATGAGAATCTGCAGACAGTGACTGGGAGTACATCTTCCCATCTGACAGGCAGCTGAGTGGATTTACACAGCTCTTCTGTTTGTCACCGAAGTATGGGACAACAATTTAAAATAGATTTTTGTCAGCAGACTTTCACACCTAACAAGCACAGAATAATAAGAGTGTGTGTGTATAGATTTTGCAAAACAGCTATTTATATTGGTTTAATCAACTTGACAGAGAATTTTAGACCTGATACCAAAAATGGGAAAATTCTCAGTATCACTTGGCTTGCATGATTCTGGAGATGATGAATAGCCTTGTGCACAGTTTTCACCCCTTAAAGACTTACAGGCACAGTGCCAGCTCAGTTAGGGGAAGAGAGGCAACAGCAGAAAATATTGTTTGAAGGCTCAAGAAAAATAAAGGCAAAAAATTAAACTACTCTTACTCGCTCTTCATTAAATACCTGCAGGAAAAGACCCCATGAGGCTCCAAAAGTCGGAAAACAAGGGGTTTGTTGCATTCATGTCTTTATTTTGTGTTGAGTTTTCCTGTCTGTTATTTAAGGTACTATCTATTGCAAGGGAAGCATAACCTTGATTTAAGTCTATAGCTCTTAGTTTCGGGGGAAGGAAAAAAAAAAGAGGGAAAAAAAAAAGAGAGAGAGAGATGTGGAACTGATTTTTTGGTACACATGACTTTCCAAAAATGGAATTCAATGACATAAATGACCAGATTGCCAGCTAATTGTTAAAATTTCCAAAACATAAACATCAATCAAGCTCTTATTCCAACCACAAATTATTTACATGAGGAATGAGATCCTCTGCAAGAAGACTTAAATCAAGAGCTTATGAGAGACTTTCCCATAGTTTGGAATGGTGCACAAAAAAGACAAGAAGCACTTATGAAGATAATAAAGACCATATTTTCCAAGCAAGAAAAAATTTAGTAACATGGCTATTGTTTAGTCAGTGGTGATGAGTCCATGAAAACAATCTTATTTCTGAGGCTAAAGTACAGGAAATGACCAGAGGATATAAATCTTACATATTAGTGTAAGGTATGGTGTCCTTCAGCTTAAGAATCACAAAAATTGCTCATTAAAACTGAAGCACAAAAGATCTTAACTTCGACATCTAACAAACTCAAAATAAAATTAACACAACTGAGTGAAGTCCCTAAAATACTAAATGTAAAAGCAAGTGCAAAAAGCCATAATGAGGAAAACACATAATAATAAATAACTAACTACAGCACCTAGAAGTCAAAGTAAATGCTGCCTGGAAGGAAGTGGAATGAAATCAGATGACATTAAGAATAATCTGAAGTGACAAGGCAGATCATTCAGAAAAGGTTATCAGAAAAGGCTTTACTTGTCAGACATAATAACAAAGGTTTGTTTATGGTGAAAGTGCAACAATATCATTATGCAGAACAACGGTATGTATACTATTGAATTTACTTGAAATTCATGGTAAGGCATGAAAGTATGTGTTGGTAATTAGTCCAGTTCCTACTGAACCAAACAAAAAAGACAAAGAAGGAAAATAAAAAGCACATATATATGAGAATAATCTGTACTTGCCAGTAAATGCTTAAATGAGGTAAAAACAAAAGCGTCTTTTGATATCAAAAATAGTATTGGAATTTTCTATTTTAATGTGAAATAAACCTGTGAAATAGTAAGAAAGTTGTTGGAGTGGGACAGAAGAGTATACATGAAAAAAACACAAAAATTTGCCTTGGTTTCAGCTCTCACCCTAACGATAAGTTTTGGTGGCTTTAAGACAAAGAGAAAAGGTGCTGAAAGAGAGAAATGCATAGGGATGTGGGGAGTTGTGAGAGCAGCCATAAATATGGATCTGTGAAGTGAAATTGAGATGAAAGGCTAGGACCAAATAAATTATATGAACTCTCATGTGATAATAAGGCTCAAACCCAAGAAAACAGAATAGAAAGACTTAGAAGGAAAAGAAATGTTCAATAATCTCAAAATTCATATTTTGAAAGAAGGGCAAAAAGTAAGTTGGCAAAACAAAAGAACTGAGGTTTTAATCACTGGATAATGACTTATAAGTCTATAACACAAAGTATTAAGAAATGGAGATGATGTTTTGACGATCTTTTAGAATTTACTGTGTTTATGAAAATAGTGGCAGGGAGAACAATACCCTACATGCTGTACTGAATAATTAGGCTCAAAAATAATAAAAGCTACATATAAGCAGCCCTGAATAAATTAAATATATATGCCTTTTTATGTATTTATGTGGTTTCCATATTTCATATGCAAGTTCTGCTTCATTCCATCCTATAATAAATGTAACACCATTAGTGGGACACAGAAAACAAACAAACAAACAAACAAAAACTCTCAGAGTAACAAATATAAAATATTCTCTGCCTTGTTTGTAACAGTCAAGTTCAAATATGTGCCAGTTCCACATAATGAAATATAGAGATAGAGATCTGAAGGTGGGTAATACTGAATGAGACTACCTTACAAACCTGGTTGGCGAGCAAGTGGTTCCAGGATTTTTAAGTACATCTTTGCCCTTTTTTGCCCTCTAATACATTTTTGTGGCTATTACAACACCCCTTGAAATTATGTTAAAAATATAGTTGTTGAGTTCTCATTTTAAAAGAATAAGAAAAGAAAAACCACATAGGTACTGTATTACTGAATCATCCTCAAGCAGAGGCCACGTCAGACACCGAGAATACAAACGTGTAATGTTTCTGCAGTTGGAGCCCTACCTAACAGCATGCAGCTCAGTAAGCCACAATCTAGCCCAAACCTCTCATGCAGTGAGTGGATTAAGAGCAATACTTAATGTCATCAGTGACCAGTATCACAGAGGCTTTACATGCTAGAATTACAAGTCATAAATGTTCCATAAATATTCACAGCATTACAGTTCGCTCGTGCTGAGAATATCGTGCATATCAGAGCAATGGTGATTATCTGCAAATGGCAAAGGAACAGGTTTATAATCCCAGCATGAACAGACATGTGTTGGCAGGAATACTCTGGCTAACACTGGAAACATGATGGTGAACAGCCTTAGAGACAACAAAAAAGGTCTGAAAGGGTTAACATTTAAAAATGTATTAAGAAATGGCTAACCTATGTGTTTTTGACAAATTCATACACTTCTGAGAATCCTGGTTTCCTGAGGCAAATCCTGCAGGTATTGGCACTCTTCAGTTGGAGATTTCAAACTCTATTTTGTAAGATTTCCATTCAGATAAATTCAACAGACACAAAATATCAACACTGCTGCAGACCTTCTGATGTGTGCCTGCTCCACTTATCTAGAGCCACAGCTGCACTCAGTATGGTTATAGATCTTGTTTATAACCCATGATGCTGAAGAACCCTCATCTTTAATTTATCCCACTGTGTGTATTTCAGTATACAGTGTCTGATATGGGTAATTATTCACTATTAGGATGAAAGTTGCAGTCCTGCTGCAGTATGTAGTACTGAAATTCTTCAGCAGAAATGGAGGAGTTGGATGATGTATTATTCACTTCACAGACCATCACAGTTAATCAAGTGAATATATATAAAGTCTGAGTCATTTTTAGACTTTCATAAACATGTATTATTCAGACTGAAAAGAATAGACCCATCTTACCTTCAGCACATTCTTGGGGGAATGGGAGCTTGTAACCTGTTGTAGCTGGCTAATGTGTGTATAGGATTACATTGCATTAAAATGAATGATCAAGTATTTAATTTAATTTCTTAATTAAAAATATCAACAGAAAAATATTGATCAGATACTGCCAACTGCCAGGCTCAACATGATTTACAGGGATGTCAAATTAAAAGAAGCACAAAAATCTTTGGCAGGAAAAAAGGTCTACTGGTTCAAAATGACAACCAGAATTTTCTTCAATTACTTTTCAACTCAAACTATCCATGCTAGAGCTCAGCTCAGAGTTTTTCAGCAAGAGCTGTCTATGAAGACTGTGGCATAATGTTTGTAGTGAGAAGTTATCACTTCAGTGATGATATTTGAATTGTAAAGAAAAAGAAACAAAGGAACAGATAATGTAGCCATATGGCCCCCTTTTTTTCTCCCTTGCTAGTGGAGATGACAAATGGATTTGAAGGGTGGATTACCTTGTTGAAAAAAAACCAAAAAGGTACAAAGGGGAATCATTGACATTTAGAATCTCTGTAGCAAACCCCCCAATATTTACATATTATAGTACTTTAATTAAAATATTGGAGGAATTTTTCAGTCCCTTTTTCCTCACTTCAAAACTAAAATAAAAAGCTCTAAAACACCTCAAGGCACACAGACACTGCTTTCGTTTTGTTATACCTCTGAATGTTAGGGATTTTCATTTTGTTAACTAGATTACTACCAGATTTGAGGAAATATAAGGATTAACTTTCCATACACTCCAAAGTAAGTATTTTCTCCCTGTCATGTCAGACATAAAAGCGCTTCTTACCAATATTTACGATTAACATGGATGCTTCATCACTGAAGTAATCCAAGTTTCATGTTTGTGAGTCTCAGAAGTATTTTTTCAACCAAATAACCAAAATGGACATGTTAAAATTGAATGGACTCACTCCAACCAGTTCCTTTGTACCCACAGTACAGCAGAGCTGACTGATGTGTCCAATGCCAAAGGCTGTGCTGTATAATTATCTTTTAAGTCAGAAGACTTTGCTGTTTCCAAGAATTCTTCTTGACAAATACACAAACAAGTGCTAATAGAGATATAGCTGTATGCTTGATCTTCATTTTATCTTTTGTATCTGTTGTTGTAGTAATGACTATTTTTCTTGGATTGTAATATTATCTATAAAGTTTTGATGAACGTTATGAGTTCTAGATTCCTTGGGGAAATACAAACACTCAAGTTACCTTCCATTTTTTTTACCTACTAGCTACACAAGTACCATGGCCTGTCTCTTTTTGCATCACAGCTTTTTTAGAGAAGTGAGCCACTGCTCTTGATCTACTCACAAGTGTTCTCCTGAAGTTGCAGATGTGATTGATGTTTCAGATGCTGTATTTATGAGTCTTTCTTTACATTACATTCAGCACTGTTCATACAAGTCATTACCTGAATACTTTCTGAGAAGGACTCCTCTAGGGACTAGACTTATCAGTGAACTATGGAAGCATTTCCATAACCCTTCCTTCCACTGATTGGAGCACATTTATAGAGCTATTGACTCAGGTAATTTGACACACACACACACACAAAAAGGATTTGTTTGTTATCAAGAGGCACTAAATATTACAGTAATAACTCTAGAAATTTACCAAGAGAGTGATGGAAATGGGATTAGATTTTTCTGGTTTTCTACTTGAAATAAATTTTTGACTTAGTAAGCTATTCTTAAAGGCAAATGGAAAACACAGTTAAAAATCAAATATAGTTGCAGAATAACACACATATGCAATTCTACTAATGAGCATGGTTTATGATGATTTTGAGTAGATGGCATTGGATATAGACCATTTATTTTTTTATAAGACAACGTTAGACAAGCAAGCATAGTCTCCTGTTGTCTTCAAAAGAGCAAGAACAATAAAAAGGCATCACTGAGAGGTTTCTTTACCATATCTGCCATGAAAGTGAGGAGATGGGGTAGAAGAAGGCCATAATACTAATAATTTACAGAAAGCCCCCAAAGTAAAAGCTTGTTTTTATAGAGAAGAGTCCTCTTAGAGAAGTTGTGTGAGGTACTGTGTGAGTGTGACTGCAAAGGTCTGCAGGGGTGAGGGCCCAACTGTTTGGTCTGGTCCTTGTAAGGTAGGCAGCCTACTCAGCTCAAACTCTGCAGCCTGAGCCAAGACCTGCACAGCTCCATGGAACTACACAACAAACAGTTCTCAGACACACCTGCACGAGCTGCAGTGATGGACACAGACCCAGGAGGATTGTGCATGCGTGGCTGTGAGCATCCCAGACCTTGTTCCTTTCTTAAACAGAAACCAAGTAAACCTAAGAAGTGCCTATCTTTCTACAACTCAGTTTCCTTAGAAAGACAACTTCCAAGTTAAGTCATTTGATTTGAGAAGGTGAAAGCTCTCTGTTTAAAATTGCAAACAGTCCAGGAGCACCTATAGATTTTTTTTAAACAATCAGGCAGGAGAGGGAGTCAGAAGGGACAGAGAGTCAGTGCACATTTCACTGCTTTGCCACCCCTACACAGCAGTCTGTCCTCCCACCCCACCCTCTCAGACTTTGCTGAATGGAAAGCAAATTACCGGCATCACCCAAAATAACCTCCAGCCATTCCACCCAGGAACACCACTGTTTGGGCATAAGAGTTATGGTTATTTCAGTAGTCAGCAGAGAGAAATCTCACTGTAACACAAGAATCAGAAGAATGCAAACGTCATCTACCACTTAGCTGAGCTTAAAGAGAATCAGTACATGACTTTCACTGAGGATACTGTACCTAAGGAAACTGGGTCTGGATTCACTGGACTCTGCTGTCTGGAATGACTACTGCTGCTGTTACCGCCTTTTTTTAAATCCTCCGCATCACTGTACCGCCGTATCCAGTAATTGAGCTCCTCACGGTCTGCTTCTTGACATCGCCGTAGGACAGTGAGAGATCGCCTAGTTTTTTCCACCATGTCCATTATGCAGTTCAACAACTATTCACAGCAGTGGATGGAGCACAGAGACAAAGAAGAACATTTTATTCACAGAGTGACACAATAATAAAGAAAACGTTAATGTACTCAGTGCATGGGTTTTAATAATGAAGGAGTCCCTCTCTACTAACCCCAACTATAGCTGAAAAATTATCAACTTGTTTAAAGAATGACAATCCCTTCCTTTTTAACTGGTGATCCTAAACTATACAGCTGGGGACCTAGAAGAGAAAGAGCAAAGACAAGGAGAAAACAACTGAACAGGATGTAGTCCTACCACTAGTATCACATGGCACCACAGAGGACACAAGATGTGGTCCAGAACTGATGTCTACAAATTTGACAAGAGCTAATAAATTCAGGAACAAATTCAAGCCCCAGATCTAGCATTTCTAGAGAAAGCCCATTCCTCTTTTGGCAGACTGTAATAATTAGGATAATAAAGGAGACACTTATCAGCAAGATAGTATGAACTATCTAATGGGGAACATGAAGCCCTCTGATGTAATCAGCAAAGCTTTCAAAACTTGTCCTGGAATTCAGGTAGGTTTTAAAAGAAAAATTTTAAATTCCTATCTTAGAAGGCCTCTCTGTTCAGACAATTATACATAAAAGTATATTTAGCCCTTACATGGTCAAGATGTTTCCACTCTTCTGCCCATTCTCTGTCTGTTAGCCTGTGATCAATCATTTCTTCTTGACGCGTGCCATGCAACCCTGCCAAAGAGGAGCAAATCACGTTTACAATGCTGGGATTCCTCTACAGGAAAAAAAAAAAAAAAAAAAGCCTTCTTAAAACCTTTGCTCTAAGTTCTCTCTAGTATTTTTTCCCACACAATATGCTACTGTTTTGTTCAATTTAATGTCTTCAATTCTGTAAGTTCTATAGGTTGCAAGATGACCTTTCAAAAATGAACATAACACTTTCTGACTATGTACAATTATTACATACATAAGTATAACATAATACAATATCTAATTTGTACTACTTGAAGTCAGCAAGAAAATTATTTGGTAACTCAGTGCATATAATACTAGCTGTACTTCAGAGAGTTGAAAAAATATTAGTATAAACTCAGTGTTATTTCACTAAATACAGTAATTACTACCATGTCAACAGAGCATCATTAAGGGTTCATCCCTTCACAGATGTTTAAACAACATGTGGTTAAAATGTAGCACATATATCAGAGCAGCTGACAACATGATACAACCAAGCCAGTATTTATTATCAACACTCAAGGGGAACCAACACTTGTTCTTTGTTTAGCCTCCTCTATACAGATGCTGAATATTTGTAAGTGTTCCTCTTTTACTGAAGATTTGTTTAAAACAAGGAAGAACAGTAAGTGCACATATGAAGCAAAATCCAAGAGCACCAGACATCCCATTAAACCAAACCGTGTTGCACAGGGTGTGGCTGGTGCTTCTGCTGTTCACATCCTCTGCAGCCATCCCCACACTCTGGAGATGTCACACACAAAACATTTCTCTGAAAGATAACAACTTTCTTCTGCTCTAAGCTGAAATCAAGCTATATTGATGTTGCTGTCATCACAAATCTGGCATTAGAAGAAAAATAAAAGGCTCTACCTATCCTTGCCTGCCATACACCTGAGCCTCCATGTCACCCATGCAGCTTTGAAAATGCAGGTTCCTGCCCATTCTGACCCTCTTACTTAAGAGACACAATTCAATCCACTTTTACAAACACAGATCTGAAATAAGGCCATTAGAAGTAACTGGATGGACAAACAACCATAAAGGCTATATCTGAAGAGCAGATGAAAAGGTCCCGTTCACAAAACGGAGTTACAAGGAAACAGAAACCTACAAAAACAATGCAGAAAATCAACGTGCCTTACCCATAGGTCTGTTTCTGTCCCTGAGGTCCCTGTGATTGGGGTGTCTGTATGAGTCCCTGTAGTGGTGGGCAATGGCCATATCATCCAAACGATAATGCTGAGGTGGAGGTGGGGTGGGATGAGGCAGACCATTGGGCTGATAAGATAAGCCATTATTTGGACTGTACCGCTGGCCTGGGCTAATAGTGCAGGGCCGCTTGCTTGGATGCTCTGAGTGCAAAGGCTCTCTGTCAAAGCCATTTTCTTTGGTTCTGAAAAACAAAGCAAAGGAACTTAAATTCACTTAGTG
>VZRX01019878.1:29080-39080 GCA_013398075.1 Notiomystis cincta
CCCCACCTACACATGCAGCTTCAGGAACTAAAAGTTTAGTGTTGCAGAACATTTCATAACACTGCTGATTCGAACCACACAAAGGACTCATTCACCTTGTCTAATCATCCCTCCCTGTAACCTGAGAAATACCAGTGGGGTGAACCTTCTGACTCAACAAGGGGCTCGTGAGCAAGCAGCTTTTGCTGAGATCACCAGCTGATGGGGTGGATACACAGCAATTGCAGAGGTGAAACCATCAACTGATACACACAGCTAGAGACCAAGAAATTCCTATTTTCAGCAGTGCTGTAACTTATAGTGATTAGGAGAAATCTGCACTTCAAGAAATGCTTTGTGTTCAAGAGAACACCAGAAAGTCTAGCAGTGCATGTCAGTGTGCTGAAGCTCAGCATGCCATGAGCTCCCACCAGGATCAGTGTCACATGGAGACTTTGGGGAAGAATTGACTCTAAATGATGAGAAATGCATCCTTCAGAGATTTTTGCACCATCTGGGCTACTCCAGTCAAAGGTGCTGTGACTGTCATTAATTTTGCAGGAAGATGTGGTTAGACTCAAGTCCTCAGTAATGTTCAGGATTTCCCACTCCATTACTCTTAGGGCTTTTATGCTCAGACAACTTGGAAGAGCTACTGAGGAGAAGGACGGCGGGTTTTATGTTGGCTACTCTTCAATTCAAAATCATTTCCATGATTTCTATTTCCAAAGAAGTCAAAAGATAACACCTCTTCCTGAGATCCTTGAACTCACACTGAACTAATTCTCCATTAAAAAACAAAACAAAAGAAAACAAAAGAAAACAAAAGAAAACAAAAGAAAACAAAAGAAAACAAAACAAACTAGAGTTACTTCAACAGGCCCACAACCCTTTTGGGAAAGTTTCATTTCACTGAAATATGGCTGTTTCTTTTTTTTACCACGCAAATAAAGAAAACCTACATATTAACTTTGATCAGAAAGTTTATTAGATATAAATATTGCAAACTGAGATTTCATTCCTCTCTCCAAAAACCTTTATTAAACTGCTGATATATTCCAGCTTTTTAAAAAAAAGAACTTTATCCTCTGGAAGAAATGGATGGTACAATGTATCATTCCTCGTAATAACACAATTTTTCTATTCAAAGGTAAATTTGAGTGATTTTTCTTGTTTGCCTGTTCTTAAAACCAACTGCCCTACAACAAACCTTCCCCCAGAAACCAATCTACCACCCTCAAGGGTGGGCAAACACTCAGTGTAGTAACTGACACCTCTCAACAGGTTCCCATGTACTGCCAATGAGAGGAAGGATGAAAGCAAATCATTGCCAATATCCTCTGAGAGAAAGAATCAAACTAACATCTTGTAACTAGCAGAAGGAAATTAAAAGATGGGCTGCATTGTTTTCAGAAGGAGTGAAGCAATTTCTCAGAGACCTCACCAAAATTACTAATGCTAGAGAAGCTGCAGGTTTATATATTTTACTTGGCAAAAAGGGAAGATTGTTTCACCAACAGAGCAGGATGTCTATTCTAATTTTGATCAGATATAAAAGACATACTTTGCTAAAGTGGAGCATGCACCTTGTTCCAAAAGAAATGCAGCATGGCTGTGAAAACTCCTAACCAAGAAAACCTGAGGTCCATCATATATTTTTTATTACTTTTGGCATGATGTAACTGCTTGCAATAACTCCCAGTGGGTGGTGATGTTTCCGACAGCTTTTCAAGACAAGCTTTGTATTTAGTTGCTGGTGTGTGTTTTCTTTGCACATATTTACTCAAATTCAATGTGTCAATCTTCCAGTTGTCAAAATACCATGCAAGCAAAAGAAATGGACCTTCCTGTCTGTACAAGACAAGCTATTAATTCCCCCAAGTCTTTTAGTACTACAGTTAGAATGCTCTCTAACTAAGAGGGGTAAGAGGCAGAAACACCAAACAATTAAATAACTCATTGACTTTAGATCTCTCAATGTAGGAAGAGTAAAGGCAGAAAACTGGGACAAGTGGGAATCCAGGTTTCCTTTTACGCATTACAGCTTGATGTTAAAATCATGTATTTTCATACAAATGTATATATTTGCACTTTAATGTACAGGTTTTTAACGTATGTTTTTTAACAATGCTTTGTACTTAATTGCCTTAACTGGAATGCACTGCTTCAGCTTGGAAAACACACCAGCATATCCACTGAACTCTGACTAACACAGAAACTAACATGACTCTTGAAAACATATTTACTGAAAATAAAATTACATTTTCGCTATTATACATATAATAACATAAACATATAAATTATGTTTTTGCTGGGTAACAGCTGTCATGTCTTTTCTGGGTGTAAAAATTTAATTCTACAATTTGTTGTTATATTTTCTGCACTGACCAAATAAACAGCTTAGCAGAATACCAAAATGAGACTGTATATAAACTCATTTTATGTTTCTGACCATATAAAAATATATGGAAAGGTAACAACTTAGAAAACCCCATCAGAACAGCAATCACTGCCAAATTTACTATATCTGAATATACTGAATATGGTGATAAAAGGCAAGGTACTGAAGGGTGCTCTGAATTTGACCTACTAGTCTGCTTCTGATCTCAGTCCTACTCATTCTTTTAGGTCTCACCCCCTTGGGGTAACAGTACTTTCCCAGGTGCCCAAGGAAGCACTCCTGTCTCCCAGTAACTGGCACACCCATGTGAATAGTAGTTCCAAATATAACATCACAATTTTAATCTGCTTTCATCTGATTTTGCAAAGTAACCTCAAGCTGTAGAGAAGAAATAATAGTGAACGTGTAGAAAGCATAACTGGCATTTTTTTCTCGCTCCTGTTGGCCATGTTTTCCTTGATGTGACTATAAATCAACACTGTTATTTGGAAAATTGACAATATGACAAAGATGGAGGCCTTCAGCTATAAACACACAAGGGGTCATTTTACTCGAAGCCATGATTTAGTCAGATTAAAGGCAGCAGAATAGACACCACTTTTTAGCCTGTACCCATTAAATAGAATTTATTGTTGTCTGTAGGTTGTAATTTCAGTTTTAAATTATTGCAATTTATGGATAATTTCCTGCGTAGAAAATCTGACCATGCAAAACTGCCTTGGCTAGAAAATTTGATTTCACCTGACTAAGAGTATTACATGAATTTCAAAGAACACTAAAGTCAGCTTACAAGAATGAGAAAAAGCTATTCATCTAATATTTGTGCAAGATGCTTTGATTTAAAGTGACTCCCACCAATGAAGGTTTGGTGAATCAAACAAATGACAATGCTTTGCTGGAATAAAGTATCTGTTTATAATACTGTGTTACAGAAAAGATTACTACTGCATTGCTAACAGTTCATATTACAAAAATTCTTTCAAAATTCCTCATAATTACCCATGGCATACAAGGAGCACAGCTGTAACAGCTGTGAGCATCCTTCACCTTACTGAGATACTGAGGAGCCTCTTCAAATAAGATTTACCTAACAGTATTATCCAAATGGATCTCTGTGTCCAGGTACCTTCAACGTCTATTTCTTGCCATGGGTTCCAAGTGTACTGCAACCACAGCAGCACTTTCTAAAGTCACAACACAACAATCATGGCCACTATTGTTTTCTTCTCACTCAAAATAATGCTATTCTTACAGAATTTTTTGCTATCCTATAGCCACTTTGTAGGCAGCTGTCATAAATGTAGAATCACTATATGACATGCTCACATGCCATCAGCCCTTTCCAACAAGCTCAAAGGATGAGTAATTAGCACAAAGTCTTTTGTAGTTAATGTATTTAAAATCATGTAATTTATAATTAAGCATTCATTCACCAAAATAAAAACTCACTGTGGTCCAAGTTCCTCTGCTTTACTACAGTAGAATGTAAACTTCAAAACTTGTAAACAAAATACAGTGAACACTTTGTTCATGACATGTCATGAACAAATTACCAAAATGTGTTGTCTCCTCAGGTGTCAGTTTTCCTCTCTTGCAGTGACTGATGGTTCCCAGTGTCATTACAGAAACAGATTGATCTTTTTAATGAGCTAGTTTAATAGACTCCAAAATCTCACCGTGGCTGCTCATCCGTGTCAGACCATATGCACCAAGAAAACATTCAGTAAAACACAAAGCTCGGCTGTCAGATTGCTCTATAAAATCTTACATACAGTAGACTTGGATAGGCAGATAAATAACCTGAATTGGAAAATGGATATGCAAAAAAGGTTCTGAAATCATAAGCAGAAAAAATTACTGTATGTGGATTTTCTTTAACAAAAAATCACGAGGCAGCTGTGGTTACATGTAACACATGTTCCAATTTCTTTGCTGAATCCTCTACTGTACTCTGCCTCTACTGGAATCAGTGGTATGCAGTTACCCATGCTGAAATGAAAAACATAAATGTGCATGTAAATATATAACATACACATTATATACAAGGCATGCCTGGGTAGATCTAGATCTATATATCTATATCTGTATCATATACCTTGGGAAGTGAAAAAGATACCACTGTTTACTTCAGTAAGACACACATCTTCAACCGAAATGACTCCAACTGCATTTAGTTCTCCTGGAAAGATGTGGCCTTTGAGCAATTTTTTTCATTTACTAGCCATGGAGTCACAGTAAACCCTTCCCTTAAAGTATGTCTGATATCTTCCACTCAATTTTTATTAGTATATTTGAAAATTACTTGTATATTTGAAAATTACTTATATATCTAAACAAAAGGTATATATATTTCCAGATGTTTCCTCATGCTCCTCTGTAAACAATTAAAATAATTAATAGTGCAATGAGTATAAAGCCAGACAAGTATTTGGTTTCAGTGCTCACTCAGTCTAGGCATGTTCTGCCACTGAGGACAGTTTTTTGTGGTTGATTTACTTACGTTATCCGAATTAAAAGGTATGCAGACTCCAGTTCAGTAAATTTAAGAATCTTTCCAAAAGCATCTTGTTCTTTTTACTAAATCTGTTGCACAAATGTTCTTCAGTGCACAAGACAACTCCACTGAACTTGGCTCAGCCAAAACTGCCACCTAATTTTTGCTGTATCACTTTTATTATTATAGTCATAAGCAGTGGAGAAGTAGATGTGACTAACCAGTGACAGGGTTGCTTGACACTGAACAAAACCAAACTTATTTTTTAAGCTCAAGGTACCATTCCAGTGAGTGCACTGGGTGATCGCTTTTCTCATGAGCATTTTTCATTACAGCAAATAGTTGCAAAGTCAAAAAGAAAGGATGGGTTTTCTGAAACTCCACTTCCCCAGACCTAAGGAACCTGAATTTCAGGCTGCAACTGACAGAAGCTGTGGCATCTTGGAGTGTGCAGGCCAATGGGACACCCCACACTACACTCTCCCTGGACCCTGAGAATTCAAACACAGGCTCTTACCCACAACGATGGAAGTTAAACTGTCTACCCCTCACCCCAAAAGCTGCATTACTACCTGTGGAGGAACTGAAGGCTCCCCTAGTTGTTCACAGCTTAAGAGAGACTGCAGTTGTGAAGACAAAGGCACTTGACTCTGCAAGCAGAGACCTGGGAATTTCAAGAGCACCTACATATTTTAACTAAAAGGAAATGCTGAGAACAAAATTCATAAACCATACCCAAATCCCTCTAGGTCGGGGTCTCAGTTTTAATTAAAATATGAAGGCTGACTTTAAAATGCAATATTCTCCTGATCTGCTGGTGCCTTTACATGCTAATCTTATGTCCTTTTCGTTATAAAACCAATACAGGGTCTCTCCATTACAAAGTTCTTGTCCTGGTCTCTACCTGCATCACCCATCTTCTCCCTCATAAACAGGACTGATGATAACGCAGGTGAGACTGTACTTACTACAAAATAAACTGAAATTCAACACTGTCAAACAGGGTCTCAAAGACAAGGAGCATTATTCCAAATGCTAAGGATGGAAAGCAAAGGAAATACTTTATTTTGCATTTTTCCTCTGTGGCCTTATAGGAGATATGAATAATACTGCTCTCTACTAACAGGGAAAAAAAAAGTGAGTTAGGGCTGTCAGGAAGACACATCCCTCTTCTCTGTATTCTGTCAAGCAGTACCTCACTGGTTTATGAGATAATTTCATGTGTGTCTATCTCCTTGTAGGAAAAATGTTGTGTCTGCTACTGACGCTGGAGTACAGCAGGCTGACATGTAAGTTATTCACAAGATATTAAAAGGCCTTTTTAACAGATGCTTTGGTACACTACTCTGCAAAGACTGAAGATATACAGAACTGCCCCAAGGTGCTAAATTTCAGCTTTGGAAAAGTTATTTCCTTGAACATTGTAAGAGAATGCACGTAAAACATCAAAAAATTAATCATCTTTCTGGGGTGCAGAAATGTGCTTGTGTTAACCCCAATAGCTGCTTCAGTTTGGTCTAGTTTTCTAACTGGAAAAACTGGTGAAAAGGGGGTAGCTACACATAAAAAGAGCTTTTCTGCTTGTACCTTAATTTTCTTGTTGGTCCATAGATTTTTCTGAAATACAGTCTCAGGCAAACTAATTTCAACTGCTTTCACATATTTTTCTATCTAATGGCTATGTGACTTTAAAGTTTACTGTTCACTTTGCCTATGAGAAGTCTAAAGTTTTACTGTGAGCTTTCAGACTTTGTTTTCTCTTTATTTTTGTGCCATTCAAGCCTGTTCCAACACAAAAATGTCACCTATACAAAGTTACAAGGCTTCTTGACTTTGCAAATCTTCATCTTTTTTATTTAAAGGATAACTAGGACACTTGCATACCTCAGGCATACAGGTAGTGGTATTTGGCAGAACAGCATAATAAAAGTTTTACACACTATAAAACCCATGCCAAACAAATCAATGAAAAATACAATACCTGCGTTTCCCAAAGGTAAAATGTAAATGCCAGTTGAATTTCTAACATTAGCATAGGAAGACAGCTAAAAGTAAATAACCACAAGAGTAATTTCCTTTTAACACTAAACAAAGAACCTTAGTCCAAAAGATAAAAAGTGTTCCATATCCTTAAAGCCACTGTACTTCACACACATGCATTCACTTGCCCCATTTCTGCATGGACTCTCCTCAGTTCAACAACAAAACAGATTTCAGTGAACATTTCTCCTCTTTGGAAGAAATATCCTTATGCATATTCCATGTATGGATATGGAAATATGGCACAGCAGAAGGAGTCAAAGCCCTGAGTGTGCTCTGGGGTTTGCCTTGTACTTCCCAATATAAATGCCTAGCGACTCTCCTCACATTTAATGTTGAGTTCAACAAAATGTCAGATGCAAAGGACTTGCATTTGGAGCTGGCATGATCAGCTGCTTGTCACTTCTTGACAGAAATACTGCGCACAAAGTACTGCAGGACTGGCTGACCATTACTTCTGTGTGGATATGACCACAGTGTGTCCTCAGGTGACTGAATCAGTGTGTGCATGTATTGTATTTATACACCCAGGAATTTGTATGTGTATGTAGCTCTCTACACATACGTGTAAGTATGTATATGTAGACATGCATAAGCAGGGCCTGTTATGAAAAGGCATGGGACAATGATTTGAAGTTAATAAGACAGTGATTCAGACTAGTTATAAGGAAGAAATTTTTTATAAGGAAGGTGGTGTAACACTGGCACAGGTTGCCCAGGGAGGTGGTAGATGCTCCATCTCTGGAAACATTCCCGGTCAGGCTGGATCTGAAGGCAGCACAGGACCCACCCCAGGGAACTCCATCCAAGTATCCCCCCAGCACCCCACGCTCTCCCCATGCTGGTGGAGCTCAGCACTTTGGGCCCACAGACACTTTGGGCCCATGCACACTCTGGGCAGGGGAGCAGAGGTGTGGCAGTGTGCTCACCTGTCTGGAGTTCGCCTCTTCCCGTTTTCGTTCACATCGAGAAGCAGCTCTGAGGAGTCAACAGGTGAGGTGGTGCTGGCATCCAGAAGCAGCTGTTCGTGCTGGGCGAGGTACTGGGCTGGGTTCTGCTTGGCTAGCCTTGCACAGTGCAGCAGCTCCCGCTGCAGCAGGGGCAGATTGGCCTGCAAGAGTGCAGCACGCGTTAAGAGGGCAGCTTGCAAGCAGTGTCAACAGAGGTGAAGAAGAACAATCAGAAATCAGAGGAAAGCCTGCTCTGAGTTGGAACTGTTGCCATCATTCCCAGCTAGGCTTCTTGTGGTTAGCTACCTGAAAGCAGGCAGTCTCCAAAAATGGCTATAGCTGTATTAAATATGCACGGAAGAATGGGAGTTTACTGAAAATGTAAAAGAAAACTGTAAATGCTGTGAGAAAACCAGGTCTGAGTGCCACATCTTTAAAGAGGGACAAAGCACTGTCCTGGCTTCTTCTGCTTTCTTACTATCTAAAACCTCATGTCCTGTGGAGCAGCTGCAAGTGATAATCCTTCTTCAATACTTGTTTCCCATTCAGACTGTAGTTAGCACTCAGAAATTGTCTGAAACCAGGGGATCTGCAAACTCTATAAGCTGCCTCAGTCACCATCCTTTGAGGGCCTTGGGGAGAACAGGACTGAGAATAGGATTGCCCTCAGCTCTCCCATTACACTTGCAGTTACACATTAAGATAAAGATTACAACAAAATCTCAGGTTCCAGAGCTTCAGTTAATCACTGGAGGGTTACAATCCTCCTCCTGGCCAGATGTAGCTTGAAGGATTTCTAACTGTTCTTTCATGGCCCCACTGGGGCTTGGGTCATGGCCTGGAGATTACCAGGACTCAGACAAAGAGAACTGAAAATGCTTCTTGATCCCTGGGCAGCACATTTTGCCCATCTACTGGGGTCATACTTAGTCATACTTTTTGCCAGAACAGGTGGAGCCATCTGGCCCTTCCTTCTGCAGAGATAGTTACACATCTTGGGAAACATCTTCCTTTCTTTGCAGCACATGCCAACAACAATACTAAGAAAAACCACTCATTTTTGCCTAATTATTTTTTGTACCATAAAGTGATGTGCCTTGATCTCTCCTGTTCCAACACTACTGCACAATGATTTTTCACCTCAGAATTTTCAAGTATTGGATTAAATTTCATAACCTTTAGTAACTAAAGATAAGACAAAGAATTTCAGTAGTTTCCTTTGCTTTTGAAATAAGTCCCACTTAAAAAAACAAACAAACAAACAAACAAACAAACAAACAAACAAACCAAACAAAAAACCCCTTCTTTTTTAAGCAAGAAAATACTTTTGAAGTCAAAGAAGTTCTGAAAGTAATATGCATGGAACCAAACAAAAAGGAGATGTTCTGAACAGTTTTGAGCTCAGGATCTTGGTAAATTACATTTTAACAATGGCAAATGCTCTGGCACCTGTTGCTGTACCATAGGGGCAGAACCACTGTGTCACAAAAAATGCCAGAATGGAGTCAATACATATGAAACTTTTAACAGTGGAGAAAAAAACTAGAAATTGCTATCAGTTATTCATCTTAGGATGGAAAGATGGTTGTGGAATACAGAAATCTTTCCAGACATATAGAGAATAGAAATATTTTGTGAAGAATCCAAATATCTATTTTCTTTCCGTTACCAGAGAGAGAGAGAGATTGACTGTGTTGTTAGCAGGGTTTTTCACTTGTTTTAATTTCACTGTTTCTTTAAAAAGCTCACTCAGGATACAAGTCAAGACACTCCACTACCTAAACTGCCTTGCATGGCAGAAAATAGTTGGAGAAGTTCACATATATTTCCAAATAAATATCTCGAAGAAATAAAAGAATCAGATCTAGTATTTGAGTAGTGATACATCCTTAAAAGATGTATCATCACATCTCAGCAGGTCTGTGAGGAAGAAATGTGAAGGCCCTACTTAGAAGGTGAGTAATGAAGGAAGAAACAACACATTTGTGTTCCTTATCCACTATAATAAACAAAAATGGACCTTTTAAATACATAGATACTCCTAGAGACAACCAAATTTTGAACTGAACTCAGTAAAAATCGTGATTTATTTTACTTGTTTACCTTCTGCTAAAGAAATGTTCATTCTTGCTCTTT
>VZRX01019878.1:44080-75081 GCA_013398075.1 Notiomystis cincta
AAACCCACGGAGGATACCAGTGCTTCAGGACAACAGAATAGCTAGGAACACTTATACACACGGACTAAAATAATGAAAAATGTCCACCCACACGTTGACAATGGGAAAAAACATATGGGAACAATAAATACCTTATCTCTGGGAAAATTCATCTCCACAGCAAAACCAAAACAGAATACAACATGATCTGAGAAGGCAACAATGACTGCTCACAGATCACAGCAATTCAGAGGAGGCAGTTACTGGCAGGTGAGAGGCAGAATAACTTCCTGACTTCAAAGAAGATTTTGCTTCCCTGCTTTCTATTTTGCACATCATGTGTGTATTTTATTAATTAGCTTTGGGATGAGATTTTATCTGTAATTTCTAATAAAAGGTGAACAAGCATAAATCAGTGGACATAGTCCCCAGTACTCTCAAGACATCTGGAATTGGAAGAAATGTCTTTTCCTTGGATGGCAGTGCCACAATCTCACGGTCTACTAATGATTAGCAGCATTTTAGAAACAGGCTGGTAGCAGCAACTCCTGACATTCCCTTACTCTGAATCATGCAGTTTGCAAAACTCCAGCTTGTTACAAGCAGGTGGATTTATTATATTTATAACCAAGTCTCAAGACTTTGTTTGTAAAAGCTTTTATACCTACAAATGAGCAAACAAATGGTGATTATAGAATTAGGGAACCAACAGCTCCTGTGAGCAGCCAGAAATGATCCTGAACCATAAACTCAGATGCAGTTATATGCACTAAGCTATGGAAAGCAGCCCTTACACGTTATTCATTTCTCTGACTCTCTTAAAAACTGTAACACACATCTGTGACCTAGCAACAAAATGGTTTGAAATACTTTCCAGATCACTGAACTGTGCAATACCTTTAAAAATGGGATGACAAAAGGTCGCAGTGGGAAGTTAGTAGCTTCTTGCAGTTTGGAATGAAATTCTTCAATTGTCAAAGTAGAATTCTGTTGAGAAAAAATAATTCTGTCTTGGTGACAAAATGAAAACACTTAGTAAGAGAAACAGTAACTGAAAAACTCTGACATTGCTTAATAACTTGATATTGGTGAGAGAATAAAGATAAGCATGCTGCATATTAAGTGATTACCTTATTAAAATACACAAAGGAAAGCACAAGCCTCTCAGACATTCAGCACCTGTTGCTTAAAGTACAGTTGAAGTTCTCAGGTGCAAAACATGCAAAGGCTTTTACATTTCAAACATCAGTTAAAGCTGCTTTTTACAACATTTTTTTTTAAATTCACATTTTTCTACTGTTTTCTTTTGAAAGAAGATTGTTTTATTATGTTCTAGGCTATGTAGGAAGGTCATTACTTTAGAGGTGAGGTTGTAATCATGAACTCCACATCTGGGCAGGGTTGACCAAGGGAATAGCATGATATGCAGATTTTCCCAAGGAAAAGATCCTAATTTGCTCCTATGACCTCAAATGAAGTTAGAAATCAACTGTAATTAACAGTGGGAAAACAGTTTTGATCTGAAAATCAGTGGAGTGTGGATGCTCCCAAAGCCACCTTCAGCTTTTTTACTAGTTCCTCCTTCCAAAAAGAACCATGTGACAAACAAAACTCCATTAAATACGTATTTTGAATATGGAAGCAAATGGAGAGCAAGACTTACTGATGTTATACTGCCTACATTAAACTTCCCTTTGACACAGACTCAAGTGAAGGGGAATCCACTGCTGTCAGGTAGGGGTTTGTGAAGATACAAGCAAAGACTGTGTAGTCACCCCTCAGCCTTAGTGCTAAACAATGCTGTCAGTCTCTGCTCCAAATGAAATCAATGGTAACTGCAGCTGCTTAGAACAGATGCAAATTAGAGCACCACAACAGCATCTTCCCCAGTACATCCAATTATTGTTGAAGGAAATACATGGGAGACAACAATGTCTGGCAGAGAGAGGACTTTACTGGGAGTAAAAAGAATTCTGGGCCAGATTCACAGTTTGCATATAAAAGGTCAGCCCAACTTGACACATGTGGGTAAGAAAGAGCTGAAAGTTTCATTCAGCCATACCATCACATAGAGATAACCTTATCAATAAAGTGACTTAAAGTAGCAGCAGTGCCTTGTTGGGTTCATAATTTTTTGGTTCAATGATACTGAAAAAAAGATTTTTCATTGCATAACTGCAATCCAAACATACTCAGCTCACCCTTATAACCATTGGCACTATGTATGTGGGGCTCTCTCCTTTCCCCATCCAACTAAACCAGGCAAGTCAAAACATATTTCACTACATTACACGATTCGAGGTATGTTTACATTAGGGATACTGCCAATATCGAATGAAAACCCTCTCACACACCATTACACCATAACAATATCCTGGCAAAAATAGTCAAGGCTATACCAGAAGGGATTAGCTGCCACTTGTGGGAAGCTACTCAGGCTACTCATGTTAGCTCTGTCAGCAAGAGCCAGAACTTCACTCTTGGCATGTTTGGTATCCCTGAAGTAAGATGAACGCAGTGCACGTGACCCACTCATTTATAAAATAAACACATCAAGCGAGGAAGAGGGAAAAGAACAGAAAAAATACTTGCTTACCACAAGTCCTAGCACAAGGGTACGCACTCTCTCCCCAATCTCTGGTGAGATGTCATTGCCAAACTGCTGTAAAGTTGTAAGAAATCTCTTCAGTTTGCTGAGCTGCCTAGCTCCACAAGCTGGCGGTAACTGCTGGTTAGCCAGAGAAGAGGAAGAGGAAGAGGATGGCCCATTGCTAAAGCCATTAGGAGGAGATGGAGCTCCATTTAACGCTGTTGGTGAATGGCTAGTGCCATTGGTTACTGAAAGAAAAAGAGACAGGAGGATAAAATAAAGATTGGGGTTGAGGGAGAGATAGAAAAAGGAGACAGAGGGGAAAATCCATCAGCTTATGTTTTCTGCACTTGACCTCAAAATTAATTAAGTTGCACAATCAAAGATAATTAGCCTTTAGACAGAGCGACAGTCTGCAGTTTATATCTATTTCCCAGTAGCTGGTGCTGAATGTTTTGAGGACTGGAAATAACAGCAGCTGCCTCTCACACGGCCCCTTCAAAATGCTCCTGGACCTGAAAAGCATCATTTGAATACCAGCCTTTTGTCAGAGGATTTTAAAAAGAGAGAGAGGGAAATGGAGAGAGAAAAAGCAGGAGTGCATGTATGATTGAAGACCAAAAAAAAATTGCTCTTTGGGGTAGAAAAAATGTGCAGACATATTTCATGAAGCCTCAGTTTATCTCTGAATATTTTTACTTGTGTTTGTACACACAACTGACAGCTGTGTTTATAAAACAGGACTTTCACGTTTTAACCTTACACCACCCAATGAGAAGGTTATTTTTTCCAATACAGATTTCCTAGCTGCTAACATATGGAGCACACAAAGTTGTCTGTGCAGGTACAAACGCTGCCAATGCTCCCTGTGTCCTGAAGCCTAGCAGCAAGGGCATGAAGCTAGACTTCAGAAGACTTCTCAGAGACCATGAGCAAATCTCTCTGCTTTCACATGCCAGCACCTTATCTCTAAAAAGGATAAGGAAGCATTTCCCTCCTGTTGCAAGGTTGCTGTGAGAATAATTATCTGTTGTAGTAAGCATTCAAAATTTATGGCAACGAGATCCACGCAGACATACTGAAGACAACAGAGAGTTTTTGGCAGCGATTTCAGTTTGATTCTTATCCACACTCTAGAAGAAAGCAGAGAATCAAACTGAGGACACCCTCTTCCACTCAGGTTAGTTGGAACAGCAACACTCAAAACACACGCTGTTGAGGTTGAGTCTGATTTGCTAAAATGACAGCAAACAGCAAGAAAAAGGATGGCTCCCTAGAAATACAAGAGTACCAGTGCACTGGGCAGGTGTGGGCTCGCAGCATGTGACAGCACCCAGCAGCAGCTGCATTCAACTGGCCATCACCCTGGATAAGCTGTCTGATTCCTTGTTTGGGAGTCACTCAGAACCCATCCCAAAAAACACATCAAAAATCAGGACCTTGTCTACAATCAAAAATGCATAGGACTATTAGTTTAACTTGTTTCCTATTTAAAAGCACAACCAAGGCAAGCTAGCAACTTTAAATGCTTTCAATGACCAGTGACCAGCCTCTCCGAAGCCAAACATCTCATTCTCATCTCATTTTCTTCACCAATCATCCTTATCTTTAACCAGGAAGTCCTTTTTCAGGGTGGACACCTACTACTAGATATAAATCTCTACCCTATTACCATACTGAAATCACTGCCACAAACCTCTGAAGGAGCTTTTGTTGCCCTAGTCACTGCTTTCCAGAGGCACTACAGAAAAAGCTATGTGAATTGTTATCTAGCCTCTGCTTGTGTTTTATCCTAGTTTTTGATTGCCTATTCTGGCTGCGTGGGCTAGTGAGAACAAGGATTACAAAAAGCAGAAATAGAAAGAAGCTGGCTTCAGCAAGTTCAGCTCCCTGTGCAGATACAGGCCACGCTCTGAGTGCTGCAGCGGGGTGAGGTATCTGAGTAAACAAATATGTTGTGATTGCAAGGAACTCCCAAAGCCAAAACTCATACCAGGGACTTAGTAAATGAGGATTGGGAAGAATAGCAGCATGTCCTGCTGATCTACCCTGACACCACCCAACAACTCTGCCACCCATAAGGGGCTGCTCCAGGCAGAGGGTGTTGGGGCTATCATGGAGAAAGCAGAGAAGTGTGGAGCTCATTACCTAGGACAGATACAGGGAGAAGACAGGTTGGTAAAGATTTCTCCCACAACAAAAGAAATATAGAAATAGTCCCATGATTTCAGTGCTTTCCTTATAATATCTGAATTTGCCAATTGGCAAAGCTGTACATAATTTCTAAAACAAAACCATGTTGCTAATCCAAAAGAATTTAGCATTTAAAATTTCAAACTACAACATGTCAAGAATTTCTAATCATTTAGACCAAAGAAAACAAAGATATTCTAGACCAGAAAACAAGTCAGATCTTTCTGGCCTGCAGGCATTCCCACTGTAGTAATAAATGTAACAGACACTCTGACAAAAGTGTCTGTTTACTGTACAAGCTGGAACAGCTAAGGCCAAACTCCAAAATCTGACAGGGTAAAAAGCAATTAAAATCAGTTTTTTTTAGACTTTTAGTCTTCAAATAAGGAGCCCCAAAAATCAAGCTGTGGTTCGCACACCTTCCAAAGTGCTGAAACTCAACAAATAAACAAACATCCAGAAGTCTTGTGAGGACTGTAAGTGTGATTAAAGAACATTGCCATATTCTTTTTATGATTGCCAAAGATCATTCTGAACTGTTGGCAGGGCATCACACTGGAAAGTTTAATCTGCAAGAACCTGATCCTGCAAAAACCTAGAAACAATTTAACGTCAGACTGAAGCAGCTCCAGTGTGAAGCTCCATCCAGGATGATTCAGGTGCTGGAGTTAAGCAAAACAGACAAATCTTTGCAGGATCAGGGTCACTGGGTTAAATGTGAGTTTATGTGAATAGCTGGCACAAACTCTCCTCACTGTTTAAGTTCAACATAAATTGTCAGGACAGGGTTCCCTGGGATAAGTAGTACAAAGGCCTCCAGCTGGCCTTCTGCATAGAGGTGAATTTTAAATAAGGCATTTAACAGACAGAAAGGGACTAAAACAGACATAGGCAAGACAAATAGAAGATGCAGCCTTCATTCTGTTTAGGCATATGTATTCTACTGTTCTAAAAATGTTTTATTTAAAGCGTGAAATGTAAACACATTCTCATGTTTATACTATTACAAGGCAGTATAAAAGAGACCAAAAAATTTGCAGCTAAATCTTAGTATGAGAAATGTGGATCATTTCATGGCTGTGAAAAGAATAGTCCAGACAATGTGCCAGATTCCAGTCTCAGTTACGCTGATATGAATGCAGCGTACATCAAGACTAGCAGAGTTTGTTATATGTTTACATCAATAAGCTGAGACAGAGATGCAACCCTAAATGATTTAAAGAAGTAGTAACAGACTAGCAACCTCTAGATAATAATTATGAAAGGACTTTAATTTTGGGTTTATGTCAATATTAACTAGACATTATATAGCACTGAAATCAGAATTCTTCACTGAAACATAAGCAGGAGGAAGATTAGTATTTTTTCATTATTAATTACCTCCACTTTAAAAACAACAAACAAACAAACAAGCAAACAATGTCCCTAAAGTTTCTATACAAAAGGCAATGGGGTCGTTTAAACAACATTATGGCACGTAAAGAGAAGATTTTCTGTCCTTCTCACAAGAGTGCTAACCTGAGCAGTAAGTACATGGGAAGACAGTGCTCACTGTTCTTTGACACTGTGACCAAGTGGTCAATGAAATAACAACACAACTCTGAACTGAATGTCTTAATACCTTAAAGATGCATTAATCTGTTGTGAACTTTGTTTTGCTTAATTACTTTATCTCAATACAACCAAATGCTGCTCCTGTCACTTCATGCACATTTGCCTTTATCTGTTTTGTTTTCTGACATACAGAACAGAAAGAAGATGGAAGAAAAGGAAGAAAATAAGACTAATTACACGTTGTGGGCGTAAATGAACTGGTTCTTGGAGCTCCTTGGGTAGTGGGAGGAGGTGGCATGGTTGGAGGCGTCAGCCTGGATTGTGTCTTCACATCCACAGGTGAGTCTGGCATTGTGGAATGCTTCTCAGTGCGATCTGCAACACACACCACAGGAACACACCGGTTTATTTCCCCGAGCACACCCCCTCTGACAAAAACTTAAAAGCTAATGCAAGAAGTGAGCCATTTCAGCATCTGCTGTGAAAGATTACACCTGATTATCTACTCCAGTGTGCTCTTCCCAAATTGCATCATCTAAACCTTACTTAAGAAGGTGCAACACAGATGGTAAGACCCCATTTGTAGCAGTGCTGCATTATCCTTTGTTTTTATTTCTAGCATGTGCAGATGCTACCTCCCAAGCACTCCTGGAGCTGCAATAATGCCACCTTCCTTAAATGCTCTCATGTTAGCCAGGAGGAAAAAATAGATGAAGAGACAGGAAGATAATAAATCCCCTTATGACATCTCTTCCAGAACTAAAACCTGAAGCTCTTTAGTACAGGTGAGATATTGGGTGGGATACTGGTTGAAGCCAGCTCTCTTCATGTCTCTTCTTTGTATCACCTGCTGCCCTTTCCAATTGCTTCTCTTTGTAATCTTAGGTTAAACTTATGTTAAATACACACACCTCCTGGATCACTTTACCACAGCGCCCCTGGATATTCTCATATTCACCAGAAAAATAAATACCACATGCCAAAATGGTATATCAATCATCTCATATACAAACAATTAGTTTCAAATAAACAATATAAGTTTGCACCTTCACATATTAAGAACAACTTTAAAACTTGCAAAATAAGCAGGAATATACCTCCCCAATAAAACAAAACAAACATAAGGCAAAACACTTTTCTTGCAACTAAAGATCTAAATATACAACACACATGATAGAAAAGCTACAGAACTGTACTCTTTCTTCCAACATCTTTTTGAATGACACTACCTTAAATTTTTTTTAAAGCCATCCAAGCCCTTATGTTTCATTTATTAAGAATGGGCAAAACACAGCAAAATTTACCAGTTGAAGGCTAAACTAAGGCTTTTCTCATGCCAGGAGTTTAGCAAGCCATCTTGAGAAAAGATGAGTAGAATGGCATTTAGCTTTTAATGGGCATAAGTCAAAATTTTCAATCCTTTCTTTGGGAAGTCAGAGTGTTTATTTATACAGAGCCCTACACAGGTCTTCCTGAGCTCCACAAAATCATTTTATAAAGCAAGTAAGTGTTGCTGCTAATGGGCAAGAGTGTAAGTCTGTGGTTTTAATTCAAGGCGTGTCACATTCCATAAATTCTGTCACTTCACTTTGTGACACAATTCCTTGTCCTTACTAACAACATACAAATTTCAATGAAAAAAATCATATCTGAAATTTGCCAACAATAGAAATTAAATGCAATGCACACATTTATGCTTAAAATGTTTAAAAGAGCCTTAAAACACAATTATCAGAAAACTTAAATACAAGAAAGTTACCAAAAAAAAAAGGTGAAGAAAAAAAAACCAGCTTCCCTCTTCCCCTCCCTCCCCAAATTAACAACACATAACAGATACCAATCTTTATCTGTCTGAAACTGAAGAATCTGAGGAAGTAAGTAGTAAGTCCCAGAGGTGCAGCGTGTCAGGTACTGCAATTATAGAAGCCATCTTCAACCTTTTTTGAAATGCCTACAGGCAATGTTTCAGCTCTCAGGGAAAGGGAGTAATTTCATATAGAATTTAGAGACAAGTTTGAGGAAGATGAGCAGTGAAACACCCCCAGAATAGGATGAGGGGAACAGAGTTACAATTTTACAGGATCTGTAGTGTGAATCTAAGGTTAGTAAATCTCATCTGTGGAGGGAAGAGTATCCACAATGATTACCTTCAATATTAAGGCTGCTACACAGGTAAGTGAGGTATGATTTGCAAATCAAGCAACAGTAAATTATTACATGCTGGAAAACAAAAACAGGTTTCTAAACAAATTCTATATGTATTTCCTTTCCATATCACTATACTAAACCAGTTAAATCTCTATCTTCAATAAGCCATTAATTTAATATAAAGAACTATGAAAACTCGTCTTGAAATGTTAATTGCTTCCTTAATAGCCGAATTCATCTTGCACTCACCTCAACCAACCTCAGCAACAAGGGAATAAATAGCTTTCAGCTCATGTTGCAACAGAGGGAAAGAGGCACAGCAGTGAGCCCAAGCCCTCCTAAATAAAGGCAAATATTTCTCCCATGCCAAGAAAGGAGAGAGAAAGGGAGGCTTGCCAGAGCTGGTGGGGAGATAACAGTGGGAACTGCTGGTCCATCTGGTTTTCATTCTGCTAACACTCACATTGAACTGTTAAGGAAGGCAGTCCAGGTACACAGATTTGAAGCATGTGGGAGCGCAGACACAGGCACAGAGGAGATGGAGGTGGGTGGAAGGAGTGAGAGAAATCGAGCTCCTCTAACAGACTGCTGCTCGCTGCAAGCAGGCACAGCCTGTATCCTCCAATTCAGCTGGTGATAACTAAAAGCGATCCTGAGCTGTAACCAACCGCACAGCTCCTGCTCCCTCCCTTCTCTTCACTGCATTTCAAAGTTCAGGTTTGAGCAGAAAGGCGCTCAGATCAGAGGGGGGAGACTTTCCTAAAAAGCTGGCAGTGTTTTGCTACCTAAATTGAACACGGTAGTGGGAAATAGTGTGTTGGTTTTGCCCTCGAATTTCAGGTTGCCACTCTCTCATGATCCAAAGGGTTTTTACTACCTCCAACAGTTTGCCACCCAGTTTGCAGACTGCTGAACTTACCCACAGACCCCTGTACTTCTCATCTAAGTCCAATAACATTAGGTTGGTTTTCCCAATTACCTTTCTTTGGCCTTCACAGGGGTAAACACAAACACCCTTTACATACCACTTACCTTTTCGTTACCTCTCTTGCAAAGCCCTAAACCCTACTCTCCCCTACTGTATGATTGCAGGCAGGCAGATTTCTCCCTTTAAGTTCCCTAGTCCTGCCTTCTTTAAAGACATATTAAGGCTCCTTCCAAGCAAACCCCAAACCATTCTAATCAGAGTGCAAGATCATTTTGTCAGAACAGAGATTCTCCATGGGGGTAGGGAAAAAGGGCTTTTGAAGAAGTACAGTGCAAAATGCAAAGCTCTTCCACATGCTTGGAAAACACCATCACACCACCCAGGAGAACAGCCTTTTACAACTCTGTGTTGCATCCTCTTCAATAACAAAACCTCTGTGGGAGCCATTCTGCTCTTACTGCTACTGTTTACCTGTTCCTTACCTTTTCATACAGCTCCCTGAACTCTGATGGGACTGAGAGCACCTGTGTACAGCAGCTCTGCACCCACCACTGTCCCACCACCCACAGCCCCAGAGACCCCCAGCAGCTCTAAGACAGATCACTCAGGGGATGAAGTGGTGATAGAGAGCCACAAAGCAGAGCCAGCACTGATAAAAGCATTAACAGTTCTTGTGATCTGAACTCCTAAAGCTTTTGGTGTCTGACAGCCCTGAACTCCAGCTTCTACAAATCATAATTTATTTTTAATTAATAAAAACAATAAACCTAACAACCAACACTTTTTACTGTAATGGTTGAAAAAATAGCCTCACGATATGAAAACTAAAGACAAAATGGTATTTAAATCATATTCGCAAGTCAATTTCCTTCAAGACATGTAATTTCATGAAGCTTTTAATGTATGGACATTTTCATACAAACTCTCAGTGGATATTCTGCTATTCGTACATTCAGAGGTAATGAGGGTTTGGTAGGGGAAGAAAGAATCCCTCAAGAGGAAAAACTCTAATTTTAACATATCAAAACCTGCCTGGGTAAGATTTCATGTACATTTGCTCCAGTTTTACAATACAGAGACATTGAATTTTGCCTGAAATTTGGAAGAACTTTCACCATGTCTTAAAATTGCTCAATTTCTTGAATTCAAAAACGTTTATGCTCTTAAGTCAAACCAAACTCCCCACTTGCAAAGCTATCTTTTTCTTCAGATGGACCCTGACATTTCAAACAATAATCCTGAATTAGGAGGGACACACCAGAAAGTTTCATACAGGCAGCATCCCACTGCATCATACACTTAAAATCATAGCCTGTGTATACAGAGGGAGTAACTTCTTTCAGGTGCAACAATTTCTTCCACTGAATCCCTTTAAACAATGACAGATCTGTGCTCCTTAGCCCAGTTCAGATCAAATGGGACTGAAACCAGAGGTCCTCCAAACTGGAAGGAAAAGGAGACATCTGCAACTCATTCTGTAGTGTTCACTGCAATCAGTTCAGGATGGAGAAAGATGGTGAAATAATGGTCTAGTCCTAATCCATACACACAACCCTCTGGAGCAGCAAGAGACTTAGAATAAATTCAGAAAACATGTTTCAAGTATGCAGAGATCTATTGCATTTGCTTTGGATTATATTTTTTATTTAAAAACAAAACCAAGCAAAACATTTTGAAATACACATTCTTGAATCTCCTTTACAGCATAGAGCGAAGAACTGTGATTTAACCACAGAAGTATTTTGCTTCATTTAAAATTAAAGAATGTTGTAAAACCAACTTTAAATTATGATATTTCTTCTGTGGATTTCTTAGTTCATGGCACTATACTGTTCTTGTCATTCATTCAGTTTTTATGGTAGAGGCTATTTTTATCACTATATTTAGCTGTTAGGTGAACACTGATATTTACTGTAAGCACAGTCAGCTTCTGAACCAAGCAAGGAAGAGACAAAACATGCAGGAGCCGGGGCAAAGAGAGATGTGCCTGCATTCAAACTGATTTGCTTTACTTCCTGTACCTTACAGCTTTTAGTCCATTTTTAAAACAAGGCGGTCTTTCATAAATGGCAACATTTCAGCTCACATGGCACAGTTCCAAGTCTAACGCATCAAGGAAAGCTGATGTATGGAACAAAATATGGAATATATAAATACTTTACTGATACCATTTCAATAGCCAATTCAATGTCAAGCATTTCTAGGAGTGGTGTGTTTTCAATTTCCTTTTTTAAATGAAAAAAAATTGTGGTATAATACGCTGTGGCATTTATTTTACTTTTAGTTAGTGCAAACAGTTCCAGATGTACACTCAGGCATGAAAGATTCTTAAAAGATGCTTTATATTGATTGTACAGTACTTTCTACTTTGGTGCCAACATTTAAAAAATAAAAATAAAACTTGCTAACTTAAAAGAGTCCATTGTCTTGTTTCCTTTCAACTCACAAAAAGAGCAAGCCCCACATATGACACAAGGGATTAGAACCTGCCTCCACTACCCAAGTTACAGGAATTGAGACCTAAATCTGAAGGATTTAATATCGATGGTTTCTTAGATGTGTCAGACTAATTTTGATTATTTTAAGAGAGGTGGCAAGGAATTTGCAATCTGGTAGCCACAGATTGTGAATCACAGTGGTGATGAACTTGAAGTCAGACAACCACAAGTCCAACCCAAGAGGATAAATTCTATAGTTCTTCCATCCCTAATGCTATCGTGTTGCAGTCAGTAAGAACTTCTCCTTCAGATGTGGCCAAGCCATGTAGCACCATTAGTAATAGGCAGTGTTTGTGGAGCCCCACAATTCCTGAACCTCAAACCTGCTGCTACACCAAGCAGGACAATATTACAAGGTTGCCTTGGTTGAAAAGAACTCAAATTTGAGAATGCATGGTATAAGCCTGATATATCTGGTAAATCCCACTCACTCCATGCACTGAACCCCTGGGGAAACCTACAAGTCATACAATGCAGCCATAAAACAAGACATGTGGACAACACCACTGCACACCCTCTCCCTGCCCTGCCAAGAAGGCCTGGGATTTGCTTGAGACTGGTACAGTTTTCATTCCATTCACCTCTTGGCCCTTTTGACTTCATCTTGATAAATAAATAAGGACCTAAACCCAATGGATGTTTTTGTGCTATATACAATGATATCTTAACAGGCAGAATACAGAGATAACTTTCTGTCAGCACTGCCTGCAGTCACATTATTGGCCTAGAAAGGAAACATCCCTGGGTTTCCAGGTCCCCAGTAGAGACCTCTTACTTCCCGGGTGATTTGCAGGAATGCAGTATCAGAGAACAGCTCAGACTCCTTCTTTTGTTGCAGAACATTACCTCTGCAAGATTTATCCACCAGGAATCAGAATCTGTGTGAAGTGACTGATGGATATGCACAGCAAAGTTTTCAGATGACAGAACGTTTCAATGCTTCTTTAGCATGCTGGGTATGAAGCTCACATATTGGAGATGACCCTTTTGCAAGAGCAGTATTGCAATTTTGCTGCAGTCTTATCTTCATTCTCCTCTGCTCAGATAGTTGAACAATTCATATCACCAGCTATTCTTCAGAATAAATGAAAGCACACTCAATTTACCCATTTATGCTCATTTAATATGCAATAGCTAGAAGAAATTCTGTATCCTGGGAGTTCACTGAAGTTATCTGAGGGCAACTTATAAGAGTTTTCTTCAGCTGTGCTAAAATAAGCTTTAAGCATAATACAATCTCCTCTGTCTCCCAAAAGCTGAAAGGGATTTTTGTGCTACCATCTCCCAGTTTTGGTAGAGTTTGTGGATGATATAAAGCAGGTAAACAGTGAAAGTGCTTTATGTCATGTTCTTTATCCACAATGGTACCTTGACTGGTCCTAACATCATGACAATGAACTACAAACGCAGAAGCATTTTCTTTGATTTCAGTTCTCTATGGTGAGAGGTTCTAACTGGCAAAAAAACTTGGTCTCACACTCATGGCTTAGCAGCTGAAGGCCAGATAATTACATATATTATAAAATAAATAATGCATTACTTCAATCTCAGAATTAAGACCAAACTGTCATGACTTGCTTTGCTTGGACATATTACTTTCTCCTGAAAGAAATAAACTTGTCTTACCATATAATTTCCTTTTAAAAGGGGGGAAATAGAAAAATAAACTTTTCCCTCTCATTTAACAATCTGACATGTTTTGACAGTTTCAAAACTATCATAAATTCACCTTCAGTTATTCAATAAAAACTGATTCATGTCAGAATTGCACCTTTTTTAAATTCCTCTTTTCTCCTTCATCCTTTCTGGCTTTGCAAATTTTACCATGTGTAATTGCTGGATTGCAGGCAAGAAGAATACATTCTAAATCTAGGTCTGCTACCAATATTTCATAATGGTTTATGAAATATTTAGCAGGACCAGACAAGCAAAATAAGGGCCAAACTGTTGTAGCTGCTCTGAGTTTCCATAAGCCCCCAGAAAACAAAGTCTACAAGTTCCTTTGTCATGGCTGAATACACAACAGATGGCCTGTAACAAAGCTGAAGATAATGTGGATTTCTTCTAAATATCCCACCGAACATCATGAAAATTCCTCTATATATGAACTAATGCAGTTAATAAGCAAACAGTCCCATAATCAGTATTGAAATACTATTTTCCTGTTTACATTGTTTCCTAGATCTTTTCTTTTTGTTGACAAGCTATCCAACTAAGAACTGTGTGTTTTGAGTGATTCTCTTGTGTTTCACGTCACAGGAAGTATTACTGCTGTTCCAAACCCAGTTCACTGAATGCTGAGGCTCAAGGGAGGTGACAAAGCCTCTGGCATGAAGAACTGAAGAACAGCCAGAGTAACCACTGGCCAAACTCATGCCCCAGCCTCCCTGACAAGCTACAGAGGTGGGCACCTCTCTACATTAGCAATCAATCCCTTTACTTGTGTAGAGGAAATCTCCAGCATGCTTCCAGATGCACTTTCCCAAAGGCACTTTCCCTTCTGCACCATCTTTCCTGGAAGGCCTACCCATGTCAGGATTACACACTATTAAACAAACTACAGATGAAGGCAGACTGAGAGCTAAGAAACACAAATACCATCAGAATCCAACTGGTACTGTTTGCATGCTCTTATATACTCAACCACACGCAGCACAGATCCTTCCCACCAGAAGTAAGAAGATTTTCTCTCACAATATCAACTGAAATGTCTAACTTGGTCTCCAGAAGCATATTTATGTTCTTAATCCAAAGTTTGTCCAGTCCTAAATGAACAGTAAATCACAGAATCATAGAAAGGCTTGGGTTGGAAGGGCATCTTCAAGATCATCCTCTTCCAGCCCCCCTTGCATGGACAGGGACACCTTTCACTAAACCAGGTTGCTCAAAGTCTCATCCAACCTGGCCTTGAACATTTCCAGGGATGGGGCACCCACAGATTCTCTGGGCAAGCAGATTCTCTGTTCCAGTGCCTCATCATTCTCATAGTAAAGAACTTTTTCCTAATAACCAGTCTAAACAAACTCTCAGTTTGAAACCACAGTTTGTTACACAAAGCTAAAAGTCTGAAGCAAAATAATTATAAACTTCTTTATTTTTAATGCATTTATACAAAGTGTAAAGCATAGCTGTACTCATTTTAGAAAAGTCCTAAGAGAATATTGATACTGTATTTCATTAGATTTAGCTGGAACTGAAGTCTCCAATATAGGCTACACAAAGTAATCTAAAGCAATTTATTTAAATTCAGGAAAGTTTGGGCAATAAATTCCTCTGCCAAAAAGCAAAAAAGTTACTACAGCTGTACTTATAAGAGGCATTGCTTATATTTATATAACATGCCAGAAGTCCTTTAGGCTCAAAAAGAATCAAATATGGGTGTAGGAGGTGGTATTTTCCACGGCTATACATCTGAAAAGATGACACAGGGACTACCAAGAAGGTAATGGGTATTTTTGGCTTTGCTTGATTTCAAATGTGGCATTTGTCATGGACAAGTCAAGATCCTGTAAGGTGTAGAGTGGTGGTGGCCAGCCTGGGACAGGCTGCTCCCCACCCTGTGGATAGAGGTCCCAAATCCCTGCTCCACCAGACTACACCATTTTACCCATCCAAAAACCCAGTTCCTCCAAGTGATATTTCAAACAGTGAAAATTCTATTCCATTAGACCAGATGTGCAGGTCTGGGAAGCAAGACCCTTACCCATAATACTGAAAGCAGAGGCAGCCAAACTCGCTCTCCACCAAGTACCAGAACAGTCTGAGGAAGTCTGCTTATTCCTGCCATCTAACACAGACAGCTAAATTAGCAGACTAAATGTCCCATATAATCACTAAAGAGTTAGAGTCTCTAATTTTTTAATCTCTATGGGTGCTAAATCAGGCATGAACATTCCCATATAGATTTGGTTCTTTGCCTCATGAGAACCAGAAGCATTCAGACTGCTCCCAAGTGTGGCTGCTGTACACAACCATCAGTGGTCCTCAGTGACCAGGCACAATAACTCCTTGGCTTCTATTCAGCCACTCAAGACACGTATTAATCCACCAATGAAAATATATAATGAAACATATTTCCCCCAGAAACCCTTGCTCAGGTGCTGGCACTGTTACTTACTGCCACTACAAGCAAGAAAGTGAAACTATAGGCTTTCCCCCATCCCAATATCACACACAGACAATCTTCAATACTGCAATTTATTATACTCATCAGTACTTCAGCATTTGTAGAAATACACACTTTGGAAGACTCTCATTTCACATCATGAGATGATGCCATTAAAGATATCTTGCATTTATATGACTGACTGTCTAGACAGTATGTGAGAAAATACTCATTATTAGTTATGAGTCAGCTCCTCCTCAGTGCCACATGTCACACCAAATGTCTTTTATTTTGGGTACTGGACCACACCTGAATAAACCAGCAGAGAGGTGAGAAGGGGGAAAGAGAGCCTGAAAAACTTCACAAGAAATGAAGACCAAATATCTCCTTAAATGAGGCAATACTACTTATTGACAAATAAGCTCCCAAGAAAAGCAAATACTACCATTAGCAAATCTAAAACTATGTTTTGAATCATCTGGCCTAACACATCACATGCACTCTTAAAAGTGAATGTGAAATACTATAAGCATATAAAGGAAGAGGGAAAGGAAGGAATTTGTATATGTCTTTTAAGACTAACAAGTATAAAACCAGATTAAACCTCTTTCTGAAGCCAGCAAATTCACACAAATTCATATTGGCACAGAAATCAGGTGATCTCACCCAGAAAGAGAGATGCTGGGTTAGCCTTGCAGGCAGACTCCAGCTCCAGAAACACTCAGGAATATGTGTTTAACTATAGACACTGAAAACAGCTGTAGGTAAACTAATGAGACCACTTACAGGGTATACAATTACACGCAACGTTTCTAGACCTTAAAGCATCACAGCAGTCTCACTCTTGCACAATAAAGCTTAAAACTTCCTTCTTTTGAAGCATCTTCCCTATGTTTTGAATTTTAAATAGCAGACCCCAGCTGAAGCCTGAATTGAAAGAAAAATCAGCAATTATTACAGAATCCACAGAAAATATAAGCAAATTTTTAAAACAATTTCAGGTATCACAGCATTGCCACGATTGATGACAGTTGTACAATACATACTTCATTTCAAGCCCAGCAGATTCAAATTAAATGTTTAGGGAATTTTTTTTTCCTCAACAAATACATTAAAAAAGGTTTTTCAATTTATAGAACATCATTTTCATCAAGCCACCTACACCTATTACTCCAACGTGGCAATATTGATCTTTGTGCATCAGTGCAGCTTCTCTGGCTTTCTTCTATATGTGCACATATGTGTGTGCCCACGTGTGTATGTGCACACACACTTCTACACATGTGACCAAGTTTCACTTAATTGGTTTTGTGTATAAAAATACTGTGACAATTATTTATTTTTATTTTTATTTTTTTAACATTCACATTTAGAAAGCTGTAAGAGGGAAGGAGCCTTCAATTACACTGGAGGGAGTGTTAAATGGAGGGGAAATTTCAGGGCGAGAAGTCAGACACGAAAGAGAAACCACTCAATGATACGAGTGCAAGCGAAATATTGACAAAGTAAAGAAGTCTGATGCATTTGAACTCTGAATGTTCAATGTGGATCTGCTTAACCCTTTCTGATACGGTTAAGTTTTCTTGTACATAAAAGAAAAATCTTATAAAATATAGATTTAACTTTCTCTGTGCTATGGAAACACCCTCCCATTTGGCTTTGGGCCTACTTGGGCATACCCATTTTGCGTCCCTGAGAGCTGGAGTAACCAGAAGAGAGGCCGTTTTTACGAGAAAAAGAAGACTGCTCCCCAGACGGACGGGAACCCCGCGGCGGGGCGGAGGGGCTGCGGGTCGGGCGCTGCCCCGGAGGCGCCGCCGGAGCGCCGGGAACCAGGGGCGAGCGGGACCACTAGAGGGAGCCGGCATTGTGCCGCCGCGCTGGGAAAGACCCTGCCCGAGCCGACACCGCAGGGCAAGGGGCTCAGAAAGCCAAGGGGACGTGCTCTGAAAAAGTCCTTCCCGATACCTTCAGCCACGTGATCTAAAGGAGAGCCTGTGATACTCTGTGTGTGTGTACACACCACTATGGACTGTTCTGTGCCCACAGTACCAACAGAATATTAAGCAGTTATCCCTAAAATTCAGCTATATTAATTTCTTTCTCAAAAGAGCAAATAGACAGCCCTGGCTGCAACAAAAGACCTTTTTCAGTGCCTCCTATTGTCACCTCTCACCCCAGCCAAACAAGTTAGATGTTCTTCCCTCGCCCTCAATTACATCTCCCCCTCATCTTCCCCTGCTTTGCTCATAGCTTTCTATGTGAAATATTCCCAAAGTGGAATTGCAGCAAGCAACACAATAGGCAGTGTAATGCCTACAACTCACACCATATCTAGTCATAAAACTTGGATTGTGCACACACAACTACAGCCATGTGATAATGGCATGAACTTGAACATACCCCAACAAAATTAACCCCATTACTTTTTTGCACCAAAACACGGTGAACCAAACAAAACCTCACACCTATAATCAGTCAGAGAGATCAAATGGCAAGCAGGGAAGAAATAAAGGCTCACACAGATCTTTATAAACATCCTTTCGGCACCACAGATGTGCTAAGAAAGCTAAATCCCAAGGGCAGATACAACTCAAAAGCATAGTGAGACAGTGACTGCACTGGCATCTCCTGTGAAAACATATTTCTTTATGGTCTTCTTGGAATAGAAGATGTAAAACACATCAGTACTTGTCTGGTAAGCTTTAAACTGCTTGGAGATGAAGAAATGAAGAACTGCTGAACTGCAACTACTATCCATGGCAAACTCTGAAATTATGAAAGGAAAATTAAAAAATGGGGAATAGGTGTACCTGGATGAAATACTAAACAGTTAACAAGAATAACTGTCCCCAAATGAGTTCCTAACCATTATCTTTTCCATAATTATTGCAAGTAGCTTCAGTAACTGTGCATACAAATGACCCATTAGAAACTTAACAGGTCATTTCCAAAGGTGATTATGAGCCCTGACTTACAGAGCTACTTGGGTTTTCACACAATTCTGTTCAGTGCCAACAACCTGCACAAAATTAACATAAAATGGGTTTCCAAAACATCAAGTGGAAATAAACTTTCAGAAACTAAAAGAAGGTATGAGGTGGCGAACACTGATGAATCAAACGCAGTCATCTTCATAAATGAAATGTTAAAAAATTTGCTTTTGTCTGTGCTCTGGTGTCAGGAGAGTGGAAAGGAGGCAGCAAGCATACGTTAGAGCCCTTACAATGCCCCATACTACAATAAATAATGATGAGTGTAACAGTGAAAAGTTTAAGGCTAGACAGGAGAGATAAAAATTATAGTAGGCTATCAGAGTGGACATCTGCTATAGAACACAGTTTGGACAGCAGAAACATGAGTAGATAAAGAAGAATCCAAGTGAACTCCTTAAAATAACAACAGGATGCTCTTCACATCAATGGTCCTTCTTATGGGTAGCTATTGCAAAAAATGAACAAACAATAGGTTTGGTTTAGAAAATATTAGAAAACTATTCAGAAGCACCATTTAAGGAGAGTAATAAAGAACTGGAGTATAGATGTGCAGCTTCCTCAGTTGCTGAGGTTGTTAAGAAACAGCAGGAGACACAAAAACAGATCCTGGCACTCCCACTGTGAATGGCTTGGGCAGGTTGTAAAGAAATTAACTGAGCAAAACCAGAATAGATTCACTTAAAATGTGCAGGGGAAAAAAGGTAAGAGGAAGCATCCCAAGCTATATTAACCAGAAGAAACAAAAGACATTATCAGTTTTCATTCATATCAAATAAATAAAAAAACAAAACTATAAAAAACTTCAGTCTTAACTGAAACTGAACAAAGATATTGACAACTAACAAATATTGACCTAGCTTATGTTTAAATCTGTCTTAACAAGTGAGAAAGAAATGGGCAAGGAAGGGTACCAAACTTGGACAAAAAACCCCCTTGATTCTGGAACTATATATGTGATTTTTTTGTACAGGAAGGAGTGAAATAGCAAATGGGATTCTGATATTGCTTCTCTCACTTTCTCTTCTAGCACAAAAAGAGAGAAGAAGAGGTAAAACAAACACATTGAGATACCATTACATTGTTCAGCCGGGCCTGGGATTGCAGGAGTCTCTCAACAGACCTTCCCTTTTCTCCAGAAATCCCAAAACCTTGAGAGGACAAAGACAAGAAGCTGTTTGGCCTCATGGGCTCTGCAGGGAATCAGCAGCCTTCTGCCTATTGCTTCCCTCTAACATTTTAAAACAAAATATCTTTGGTTTTTATTTATTTATTTATTATTTTTAAACCACCTCAAATGTAGGCTTTAAACACATGTTCTACATCATGTTATGTCATACTGGAAGAAACAGCTCCTCAAAAGGCTGAACTTCCATTTGTGATAATTTATCTAAAAGCTTTGTTATCTTTTAAACTGTATATATTTTGTTGGACTGCATCTACTGACAGCTAAATTCCCAAGCCTTCAACCTGCCATCTCAAAGAAGCAGATACGAAAGAGTCCAAGTAGAGTTTACTGTCAGCCTGTAATGAGAGTAAAATTATAAATCTCTGTACCAAAAGCCAGCTGCTTCATTCTTAACTCTAATCCCCCCCCTTCTTTTGCATTCTAGCTAGCATACAGCTGCAATAAATGTGGCTCTTCTCACAAGCCATGCAGATGTTAACAGTTCTGTAGGACATCAAGAAACATTTCAAGAATCTTGTAAGTGCTGACTAAACTTGCTTGAATAACCCACACTACCTCCTCCACATTCCTATTCAGTAACATTAGTCTTCCTGAATATATTAAGGGAAAAAAAATAATTACCATTTAAGCTAAGGCTTTAATGTCTAGGTCTAAATGCACTATCAATAAACAAGGAAATGTTCTTAAGCCTTCAGACAACAGATACTCAGATAGTAAAGCAAAGGGAGTCAATTTATTCCTTGTCATGATGAGTAATGCATTTTTTGTTTCTTATCTATGCAAGAGTAGTAAAATGAATGTCTGAAAATATATATTTATAAAAGTCATGGCTGTATGTATTTGAAAGAATGGATCAGAACTAGAGCAAGATCTTTTCTTTTCTAGTAATCAAATGGATTAATACTAAATTAGAGCGAAGGAGTTCAAAGTGCTACCTAGTACATTTTTATTAAAGTTGTATTAGCATGACAGTCATATGCATTAAAGATTAAGCTAAAGCCTCAAACCACAGTCAGCAGCAGCAAGAGTCCAGCTGTGCAGGTAGAGGACTAGATACGAAATGCATTAATTAAGTGGGTTTGTACTAGAGATGCTGTTTTAATATTCTTCCCGTTTCAAGCAGTGTGCTGGGATAGAGCTAATTTTCTTCTTAGCAGCTAATGTAGGGCTGTGTTTTGGATTTGTGCTGGAAACAGTGTTGGTAACACAGGAATGTTTTAGCTATGGCTGAGTGGGGCTTACACAGAGTCAGGGCCTTTCTGCTTCTCACCCCTCCCAGCAGCGAGCAGGCTGGGGGTGCACAAGGAGTTGGGAGGGGGACACAGCTGGGACAGCTGACCCCAACTGACCCAAGAGACATCCACACCATGTGATGTCATGCTTAGCAATAAAACTGGGAGGAAGGCTGGCTGGGAGGCTGCTGCTTGGGGACTGGCTGGGTATCATCAGTTGGTGGTGAGCAATTGTATCAATTTGGGGTTTATGTCTCTCTCTTTGCTATTTTACCTTTTATTATGTTTATCGCTATTATTATCGCTACTATTACTATTACAATTTTATTTCAATTATTAAACTGTTCTCATCTCAAGCCACGAGTATTCTCACTTTTACCCTTCCAATTCTCTTCCCCTTATCCTGCTGGTGGGGAGTAAGCAAGCAGCTGTGTGGGACCTGATTGCCAGTTGGGGTTAAACCACAACAGGCAGCAAGTTTAGTCTCCTTTTTGGGGTAGGACTTTCAAAACACGTGAAGCAGTTTAGAAGCTCAGTCATCAACAAAGCCAATAAGACTCACACTCATGCATTACCCCAGACACTTGAAAATCCCACATCAAATACCCTACCCTGTGTGTAAACTTCACACTTTGAAAACCCACTGGAAGGAGGGCTGTAGAGCGATTCACAGCACTGAGCCATAAAGAGATCACAATCTTTGACAAGTTCAGAAACAAAATGTGCAGTCAAGAGTGTCTGTGGTGGAGTTTTGAGATTGTCTCCAGTCAAGTGTCAATCTCAGCAGAGTTTCAAAGAGGACAGGGTAGGGAGAAATAAAATGAACATATCAGTACATTTCCTGCAAGGAATCGATAAAAAGACCTCACTCCTACAAAGGCTTACATACCTGCTCAACTTCAGATACTTATCCTATTATGTAGCACACTTGAAGTGAAAATCAAGTCTTTGAAGACACGGGGCACAAATAATTTACCATGAAATGTGGGATTCAGGGTATTGTTTGTTCTTTGATTTAGTAATACAGGAAATCTGAATATAAAGCAGAATTGAAACGTGCTATTTTCTAAATGCTTCATGACACTGCTTTTAGAGTAATTTCATCAAAATGTCATAAAAAGACATTTAAGCATTTTGAGATAAGCCAAAAGACAATAGACTACAACCTTAAAAAGAAGTCAATGTAATATTAACAGAAGCTCTGTAATTAGCTAGTCCAAAAACCTCAAGCCGTCTTCAGGCTTCTCCGAACAAAACAAATTGGAAAGAGAGAGCAGGAAGAAAAGAACTAAAAGAACAAGACAAAAATAAAAAGAGAGGAAAGAAAAGCCACATGAGCCAGAGTCCCTCACTGCTGTTATTTCTCCACAAGCGGAAATGCTCCGTTCAGTCATGGCTTAGGAGGCATAAACATCATTGAAATTCAAAAGCAGCTCTGAGAAAGAGGACGCCTCAATTGGTATGCAAGTGGTGTTTTCTCGCCCTGAATACATTATGAACTTGCAGCATGCTAATATGCCATGCTATCATAAGCACCAGATGGAACAGTAGGCAGTGTATGTCCCATCAAACCTCAGGAAGATGTATTAATGTTCCTGCTCTTTTTTTTTCTTCCCCTCCCCTCCCCCTTCCCTACTACAACCCCTCAGCTGTGTCCCCAGACTGGCACATTTCGTAGCATCAGTCACCTGCTCCCGAAGCACAGTTCTCCAGGGTTGCCTCATCTTCACCAGGTGGTGCCAAGCATCTTTTCAATCTTTTTTATCGCAGAAGGTAAAGGCCACAAGACGTGTCAGGCTGTGCTTACTGAAGGGTACCGAGTACAAAAGATAACATCATGAGATAAATGATAGATGAGAAAGACTTTGGGTTTAAAGCTAGCACAATAGTTCTAAATTATGTATGAACGGCACAGCACAAATTTCCCCCTCAGTACTATTGGCAAATGAAAAATTGGGGGACAGCAGCAAAGGGAAAGATTTTCCAAGTAATCAAATAAAACAGAGGAAACTAGATTAAAGATCTTTGAACTTAATTCCTTTTTTCTCCACACTGGAAACCTTTTCACAGATATGCACAGTTCAACAGCCATTTATAGGGTAGGGGCAGGCTTTAATTTTAAATCAGAGTAAGAAAATGGCACACAGGCAAATTAGCTTACAGGATTTTGATTTTTTTAAATATATATTATTCTAATGACATTCCTTGGCTTTTATGACTAACAAATTGCTTGAAGCTGTATGTATGATTCGTAAGACATGGAGAATTTTAATACTGCTTCGCATCATTTATTAATTCAGTCTCAAGCAGGTTTTATATTACTAAAGAGAAATGTGATCTAGTATTCTGTATGAAAGTTTGTGCAGAGGCATACAAAATGAAAGCACATATTTTCTGGTATCACCTGAACTTTTCTTATCTATTCATAGAAATAAATAAACCTCCTATTGAAATATATGGTTTGCAAGAAAATAATATTCTTTTTCTTTTCCTGTCATTGTGCTCTTCAGAATGCAAAATAAGATCCTCAAGACTGAAAATTAAGAGCCTGTGAATTCAAAACACAAGTAAGAAAGACCAGAGGTGGCTGAAGAAAAGCAAATCAGCTTTAAGCATCTGAAGTTTGAATGTTCAAGTATTTTTAAGCAGGTTTGTTTTTCAGAGAGAAATCACATCAGTAAACATTTTGCCATTTTCTGATATTTTAAAAACCACCTGCTGATTTACAAACAGCTCTCACTATTGCATGTAAATCTTTTATTTTCCTAACAACATTAGCCTTCTCATAAATACAGTCTAATTCTACAAGATGCTGAGTATTCACAACTCACATGAACTTTTCTGGGGATTAACATTGCTCAAAACCTTGTAAGAGCTAGATACAGATGTTATCTGTTGCATGTATTAGAAGTATTTTTCCAACTATTAAAGGTCTGGTTGACAGGGATTTCCCACCACATACCCAAACCTAACTAAAACAAAAAAATAATTACATTTTCTTTCAAACAAAGCATGTTATGACTGTTATTCAGAAATAACAGGCATTATTCTAGCATCTATTAAGTCCAGAAAGGCTTTAATGCAAAGATGTCTTAAGGACTGAGTCAGAAATCTGACCAATTTTTTTCCTCTTTCTTTTCCTACTGAATATTGGGGGACTTGTTTTGTTTCTTAATATATAGCCTTTAAGGGCAATTTGCTAAACTATGATTTGCAATGTGCAAATAAGTCTATTTAAGTCCATTATCCTGTGTTATAAAGTAATTTCTGACACCTTAACAGCACTCAATTTAATTACAACACACTGAAACAGTAGAACTGACTCCCAGAGGAACCGGTTTGGATCAGAAGATGATGATATATGCTTGCTGCTGATCAGCTTTCAGCATCAGATCCACCATCAGCTGTTTTCAAGAACAGTAACAGAACATCTGCATCATCATATTATTTTGTGTCAAAAAGCCCTCCAAAAGCCAGCAATTGCATGCAACAATGTGCATATACCCACACTTGTAAGCAGACATATTTAAAACCCAGCAGCTTTACTGCAATGACTAACGGAGACCAAAAACAACAACCAAAAAATAATAACAAAAAAAAACCAAAAAAACCCACAAACAAACAAACAAACCCCAAACTAAATCAAAACAAATACCCCTCAAAAAAAAAACTAAATAAACAAACCCCAAACAAACAAAAAACCCCAAAGAAATCCTTTTGATTCTGATTCAGTAAGCATCAATTTCTGCACCAGAATCCCCATTGGGTAATTCATCAAGGCATCTATTCTATATCTAGTGTGGCAAGACAGTGAAAACACTTACAGCCTCCAAAAAGAAAAAACACTTGTGACAAAACTATTAAGCATTCCTGGTGATTAAGCAATAGACACTCATTATTTCAAGACTGTCTTGAACCAATGCCCCAGACAAAACCATGCAATCATATCTGCTGCTGTCAGGATGAAATCAAGGCATAACAGTTTTCTGTATTCCTTCAAGAAAAAGCAATCCACAAAGCTCTTTCTGAGAGAATACAGAAGGTAACTAAGGAAAGAGTATATAATTTCTCTTGTGGCTCTACAGAGAGATGCAGGTCGATACCTTAAATTTAGGTAGTATTTTTACCTTTGGAGCTTTTACAGACTCTCAAGAGCAGTTTGAAGCAAAACCTTTAAGGCAGCATAAATGAAAGGATTCTGTTTCTGCTGATGTCTGAAGATTAAATACCATTACTTGCCTTGCTCAAAATGAAAGGAATTGGAAATTACTACTCTACCGATTGACATGTCACAGGAAGAAAACTAGCTGGTTAGCTGGCAAACAACCATGCAAATCAACCCCAAAATGTGGTTCCATCCATGTAGAGGAGTCTGAAGAGGGCAAAGAAAGGCTGTAACACTGGCTTTCCAGGCAGAGAACTTGCTATACATGCTCTGTAGACTCTGCTTTGATACTGAGCTCTCGATCAAAGTTTCATGCACAGATTCATCTCCTGTGCAGCAGACTCACTTAATATATGTAGAAAACCCAAATACATGTTTGCTTTTACAACCAGAGAATAATGTAAAGAGAGATGCAAGTACATTAACAAAACAAGATAAGCATTCTTCAAAATACTTTACAAATTTAACTTGAGAAACACAGTATTCTCAAAGAAGCCAAGACGTCACTTCTCCATTTTCAAGAGGACAATGAAGTGTTCACATTGGCTAATAGGAATTCAGAAAAGAAAGATATACACTCCTTACTGCACAGATCCCCTTTAAAATTTTCAAAAGACTTTGCTTTTATTTCTGAAGATGCAATGCAGTCAAATGCTGAGCTCAGTGTAAAATAATCAAATATTGATTTTAATGAAGTAATTTAGGTTACTTCTATGATCTAATATGGATGAGATTGACAGAAGATCTCTCTCTTTCAGGATCCTAAAGTTGGGAGATCTTACAGTGCCATGGAAGGATGAACTCAACCAATGTGGACCACTTGAATTCTAGAAATTTAGCTGTCCTCCTGTCAGTGGAAAAATGAAAACTAAAAATGCCAATCCCAAGAGGCAGTAAACTGTGTTGCAAACCAGTTTCCAAGAAGAAAACTGATGACGTTCAAAGCTATTACATGACAGTGCCATCTGACCTTGCTGGATATCTAATTACACCCATTCTTTTACAAACATAACCACAGTTGCTTTAATGAGCATCTTTCTGCTCTCTTTACTGTGTTACAAGGTGCTTGTGTTTCACTCAGGATTTCACTTTCAAAACTGATAGAAATCCCAATACTTTCTAAAAAAGAATGAGATTCTTGCGCATCCCTGGTTTTTAAAGACTGTTTTTGTACACTGCAGTGCTTGTAGTCTAAAATAGCCAAAATAGTGTACTTATTACAGTTCCAGGCAAAAGAAAAGTAGTAACAGTAACAATGTCACAGAAAATTACCTCTTCTAAATTTCAGTTAGACAAACTTTCTCCTAAAGAGAATACAAATAAGTGCGTGCAAATCTAGCAGATATAATTACGCAATCAACAATTATGTGGTGAAATGGACTGGAAAAATAAAATTAAAACAATAAATGTTAATTTGTATTTGCCAACCACGAAAGAGGTGGCTGGTGCTCTGCAGGGCGCAAAAGCCCTTAAAAAAAAGATTCTCTTAAAAATTCAAGGAATTATATGAGGAAGTCACATATAGGAAAGCCATGTAGATAGCGTCCCTTTGGATTATAAAACAGCTACAATGAAAATTCAAGGCTATGTACACATGCTTATTGCTCTGGCTTAAAAGGGCCACCAGAATATATTTCGAATGCACAGTTTAGAAGCAAGAATCAAATTATGGCTGCATTTTCCTATGATGCGAGTGCACTCATTTTCCAAACTGCAATCTTGTGGCAGGAAGAGTATTTGAGTCATGTGTGCTTGCATGACTCACAAAACACATATTAAGGAGAGATCTGAAAGAAGGAAGGGGAAAGGCCCTGTATCCCTAACTGGGAGATTACTCCTTTAGCAGGATGTGGTTTCAAAACAGGAGGACAGTAAGACATTGAACCCAGCATTGCTAGAAGAATCAGAGAGAAAGGGGGAACTACAAGAATCTGCACTGGACATAGACAGGAAGGCTCCCAGGGCTTGGAGAAGAGGATTATAAGCATATAAAGAAAATTCCAATAAACCATTAGAACTGAAAGAGTACCAAGTTAAATTTTAGATATGCTTTCCAAATTACTTACTTAAGACAGAGTAGTGCCTTAAACCCCAGAAAAGATGCACTGATAAGCTAGAAAGGGCTATGGACTTTTGAAAGGTAAAACATGTTCCTTCTTCTTGAATCATCATTTCAAACTTCACTGTAGTTAATTAAGCATATGCAAATGCCACTTCCTCAAATCTCAGTTCATTATAGCAACCCCCATTTTTAAATGAGGGATTTTATCAGCCTGACCATAGAGCAGATCTGCAAATCTGCAGTACGCTTGAAGGGTTACCAAAACACATTTTTCTTCCTTAATCCTCAGCTTCTCCTCCAGGAGATGATCAATACCGATTCCTTTCACTCTTCTATTTCCACATTTCTTTTGGTTTTTGTCAGCTCAATGAAAAAATAACGGCAGAGCTTGTTACAGTCTGCCTCCAAAGAGATGTCCATAAGGAATGAGAACCATATGAGCAGTATTCTTAATAACTGTGTCCACTGCTGATGGTATTTCCTTTTGAACTTCAGAAAGATTTCCTGTCACCTTTGACTTACACTTTGTGCCTGTTTAAAAGCACAGTTACATTGCAGGCATAGCTCCAGAATATTTATCTACACTAATACCTAAATATCTGGTTGGATAATTTTAATAAATTCAGATATGTGGGTCCTACCAAATAGGTTTTCCTCATGAAAATTTCACAAGATTACCAGATCCCAAGAGCAAGAAGAAGCAGAAATAAATCTACAACTCATTACGCAACATCATGAAAAAGCTCAAGTAAGGCTCTAGCTTCATGCCATAAGAATTTGGGCAGGAGACTTTTAGAAGCTGGATTGGTTCAGTGTCTCTTCTGACACTACAGCTTTAAACCAGCTGCAGGAACATTACTAACAGGTGGTGTGTGCTGCAGCACAGGGACAAAACTAAGAGGTCTGTGAACCTTCAGTTGAAGTGTCTCAAATCCCAAGGTCTCCAGCAACTTGTTGTCTCAAGTTGTTCTGCAGTTAAAGCTCACAATGAGGCTCTTTCTCCAGCTCTGCCTACAACTTGCAGTAAAGAAGAAATTACTAGTAGAGAAAAAAAATTAAAATAAAATAATTTTTAAAAAAACAGCACAGAGAAATAAATTCAGCTGTGGTATATGGAATCACAGCGGCAGAGTAAGGAGGGTGCAGCCCTTTCAACCCGCATTGAGTCTGACATTTCTGCTGTTCTACCAGCACACAGAGTCCATTCACAAAGCTACAGATCAAATAATAGTTACAGATCAGATTCAATGAATCCCTTTAGGTGCCTGATGCCCAACACTGCTGAAATTTCCCCTGAAACACAACACAGACGCCAGGACCATGGGCTGCTCTGCTCTCCTCTACAGAGCACGTGTCTGAAGCACCTCAGACTGGGTATCTAGAGCAGTTAACAGATCCATCAAAACAAAGAATCATTATGCAAGCTGAAGTGACCTTAGGAGATAAGACAGTCTATGCCCTTCTGCCTTAATGCATGTGAAGTTTATATCAAGTTGCCAAGGGTTTGTTCAATACAGGATCTTCAATAATGAAAATATCACTACCTCTCTGAAAAACAGTTTTAATGTTTGACCATCATCATGGTGAAAATTTTTTTTTCCTGGTATTTACTTGGGTTTTATCATGGTCTATTACTCATGCCTTTTGCCTCTCATCTCTACCACTATGCACCTCGAGAAGAATCTGGCTCCATCCATCTTCTCTACACACTCCCATTAGGTAGTTGTAGACAGCTCATGACAAAAAAGATTATACAAAGTTAATTATATTTAACTAGCAAATGTCTACAGGTCACCAACAGGAAAATTCCTGCCTTTCAAGATTCTCAATAACTAGGAGACATGGAATCCATAGCATTACTCTCTCCTCCAGAAAATGTGTCTATATCCTCAGCTTCAGAAGATTGGCGAGTAGAACTGGTTTGTATAAGACACAGCTAGGTGAGATGGAAGAGTGAGCTTTGACATTTTTTTGCAAGATTTTGGAGTGGAAGCCTCACTCTGGAAGTGAAACAAACAAATCCAAATCATCCTTCTGCTTGCTCAAGCTCAGGTCTGGAACATATTCCTTTAGCAGTGAGGAAAGCTACTGCTCATTAGCAGTTTATGGGAGTAATCTCCAAAGCTCTTGTCCCACCCAAGGACTGAACAATAAACATGTTAGGAGGGAACATGGCTCAAGATCAACAACAGCAAGGGGAAAGCAGCTCCTGCACTGGTCCTCCTCTTCATCTGGTGACTCTCATGTACAGGAGGCAGAAAGAACAAATGTACATCACAAAAATGCAGCTCAGTGCAGAGACGGCTGAGCTGCTGGAGAGTTGAGCCAGAGAATATAGATAGAATGGTACAGTGTGGCAAGGACTTCACCAGCTTCACAGAAGAACTGCATGAACATGGAGTTAGCATAGCAGGATATTGAAAGAAATAAGCCTTGCCAAGTGGGCCAATATGGCTAGACTGTGTCTGTGTGTAAGTGAAAATCTAAGCACTGCTGTGCCCTATGTTTTTCCCAATTTAATCTGTACTTGCCTCAGCATTGCTGGCTCTAGGCTCCATTTTACACCACACACATTTTTAAGAACAAAAAGTAAGCCTACACTTGTGAAGAGACCAACATTTCTAAATATGCACTGGGCTTCCTCTGAGATTACCTACCAGATCCAACTGCGTGAACAACTCAAAGACACAGAAATGCTTCGACTCCAAAAAGACATTGGTGTGATCTCAGCACTGGGCTGCTTAACCCTATCAATACTGAGGGAGAGCCTGCCATCCACAGATGCAGCTTGACATGCTCAGAAAACTTTAAAGCTGTAACAGTGATGCACCTGGGAATGAGGAGAGTTAGAGGTTTGGATTTGGAAGACAGCTACTGCTTCAAGTGCACAAGTTGTTTTGTGACCTGGAAGCAAAATACCAGGCTTCAGCTGATTTTTTGTTATCCTTGATGTACACACTTGGAAGAAACAAGGATGAAGCAAACAAACCAGGAAACTCATAGAGGTATATGCAGATGTACTGAAAAGTTCCAAGTATCATGTCTTCTGCTCTTAAATGTATCAATTTCTCTGTCTGGAGTTTAAATTGGCATATAATTTAATTTTATGCAAAATTCAAGTTATGTTTTTAAATTGTATATACACAGATCACATTGATTTGCAAGCTATGATGATCATACCTTACATATTTGAGTGTGGAGTCCAAAATCTTAAAATCAAGATATGATTGGTGCTAAACATCCTGGTACTAAACACCAAGGAAGGACCTGTCCTGAGAAACTAACTTGATTGTTCTTCTCTAGCTAAGGGTCTGAGCTATAAAGCACTCAGTCTTCTCAGGAAAAGAGTGCTTGAGACCCTGATG